>JAQQZT010000002.1:8121043-8137265 GCA_030068275.1 Clarias platycephalus
TCATATATGTGTATGCAAGTGTTTCATATGTAGTTGTGTGAGTGAAGTTTGATTTAAGCCCTATACGGCGCCTCATATATATGGGTTTCTGTTGCCTTTCTGTCAGCTGGAACCTGTCTCAACCTTTTCTTTTCACCTCATAAGCAAGGCATTTCTGCCAACAGAACATTCGCTCACGTTTTCTTTTTCTTTGTTTTTTTTCCTTTTTCACACCAACCCATGAAAACTCTAGACACTGTTATGTGTAAAAAAAAAAAATCTTTGCTTTTTTATTCAAACACTTCCAACAATGCAAATTAATTACTAAAAACAGCAACAAAATTCCTTGACTTATTCATATACACTGCAAAAAAGACTTAACATATAGATGTGCTTTAGAAAACCTTTTTGATGTCATCTCAGTTCAATGGCAGTTTTATCATGTACAGTATGCGCCACTTCAGCTTTGCTCTGACATTTTATTCAGACATTTGAAACAACAGAAGAAAACCTTTTATAATTCAACTCAAGTAAACAAATTTAATAATGTGCTAGGTAGGTTGTAATTGTTTTGTTGCAGGCTGCACACAGTATATCTGAAACTATCTGAAATTCTATACAAATATTATGCAAGCTAGCAAAATTGAAACACAGTTTAACAAAGACAAATGATTACTAACCTATTAAATTACCTGAATAATGATAGACATAAGAGATAAAATGGCTACAAACATCTGTCTGTCCACTTTTTTTCTGGGCACCTGATGCCTACTACCTGTTTTTGCAACTATATGTGTGAAACTAGGTGGCATGGTGGCTTAGCAGTTAGCACCATTGCCTTTGATTCCCGCCTCGGGTCTGCGTGGATAGAGTTTGCATGTTTTCCCTGTGCATGGTTGGTTTCCTGCCCCATAGTGTGCGAATGAGCGTGCGTACAGTATGTGTGCGCCCTGTTATGGATTGGCACACTCCATCCAGAGTGTTCCCCACCTCATGCCCTAAGTCTCCTGGGATAAGCTCCAGTACTTCCGCATCCCAGGATAAAGCGGTATAGATGATGAGAGAGAGAGAGAATGTGTGTAACAATATATTCACAAAATGATGAACGACAAATGTGCTTTTATGGGATCAATTTAGATTTTGACTGATTTTAATAATTGTATTTAAAGTTAGAGGTGTGCTTTATCATTGATACCATCACTCCCAAGTCAGACTTCCTGCCCCCTCATCTAGTACTTCTGAGTGGATAAACTTTTGAGGCAGTAGGCTGCCTACTGTAGCTCACAAACCAAAATTACGGTGCCTACTCCAATAAGGGATTGGCACCCTGTGCAGGGTGTACCCCGCCTTGTGCCCTAAGCCTCCTGGGATAGGCTCCAGGCCCCCCGCGACCCTGAATGCAGGATTAAGCGGTATAGAAGATGACTGACTGACTGACTGACTACTCCAATAAGGTTAATCAAACTAATTAAGGTTAATCAAATGTATGTATGTAATTCTTTCTTAATTCTGAGAACAGGGACCCTAAAAGTATCAATTTTCAAAACATTAAAACAAAATAAAAGTTTACAATTTTTTTGTTTGCTTGTTTGTTTGTTTCACCTGCTCATCAAATTCAAATATTTAAGTGTTCTTTTCATTTACTGATCAGCATTAAAGATCCAAGGGATATACTTGGACTTGGTTAGTGTCATAATTCAATTATAATTATTTTAATGATTCTGTGTAAAACATCACTATAAAAGCTACTCCTAAAAACTCTGAAAAGAATGTGCTAATAGCCTTTGTCATTTACCAAACTGACATTTGTGTGCAAGAAATCTCATCCAGGCCAGACGTGCGACAAATGCTAATCTTGTCTGACATATGTGAGCTAAAGAAAAAAAAAGAAAGGAAGAGAGGAAGAAAGGAGAGAGAAGAAAAAGGAGACCTAACCATTTTCTGCAAAGAAGATATAACCGTTACGAACTGAAGCAGTTTAATGGATTGTGAATACCATTCTAAATGCTGTGTCAAAACTAGTTGATCTAAAGGGCTCTGTGAGATTGTCAGTTTTTTGTGATGATACATTTATTGTTTGCAATTGTTTCAAGAACGTCAGATGTGTTCAGAATATTTATACCTACGCTAAGGCCTCATGCATAATATACAATCTTCAAGGGAATAAATATATCTACCTGCAAGGTATAAATATGTTTATTTGCGCCGACTTTTCAGTCATTCAAATACTTCAGAGTACACACTTTCAACATTCCCATAAACCTGGTCACTTCCTTCAAATCAATACAAAGGCATTGTGCTTGTTAAACAGACTCATTGACTTATTTCTCCTTCACCAGTGGACTCTTGAAATGAAGACGGATGAACATTGAAGCATTAAATGCCCCAGAGTCTCCAAGAGCACTTGAAGCCCTTGACCACTTTTAGCACACAAGCACATGTACCACTAGAGGGACCAAGTGCAGAAAACGATTCTCTTAATTGCACAGCTCAAGGTGTTGAAGCAATTTGCAGTGCCACCAATATGTGCCTATTCTGCTTTGTGACAGATTGCCTGAGCCTTTGTAGTAATAGTGATGATGTATTGGTTTACAGCATGTGCACAAAGAACAATCCATCATGTTTGTCACTACTGTATTTAGCTAGTTTGCTTATACTTCCAGAAGAATTTAAAAAGGAGGCATAGTCTGCTGGAATGTGCTGTTAAATTTGAATGTGTTCTAATCGCAAATTTTTGGAGTCTTTTCCCCTAACATTTGCAGTCTTTTTTCCCCTAATGACAAGTCTTAATTACCCAATGATTGGCCATTCCATGCCCATATATCTTTTATTATAATGTGCTTGTTTAAAAGGAAAGGGTTTGAGTACTCACTTAAATCTGATCAGCTTATCCATGCAGGATGGCAGTTACGTAATCTTAAAAAAAAAAAAAAAAAAAGATGTGGGAAGGCTTAGGGCATGATGAGAGGAGGATGGAGCACCCACTAGTGGAATACAATGCAAATACAATTTTACTTGATTGCTGCAATATTTTCAAAAAGATGAAGTAAGATTTTTTACTCTGCCATTTTAAAGAAACAATATGGCAATTACAATTGTTAAAAGCACTTTACAAATTAAATTGAATTTAATAATAAAAAAAAGATTAAATTAAAATATATTTACAACTGAACAAGGAAAGATATGTTAACATTATATATGCTTATAGATGCATGTTTCCAGAGCTGTACCCAAGTGCCAAAAAAAAGAAAAAAAAAAAGAAATTATATTATATTTTAAATCTGTTTGAATCTTTGGCAGCATGGTAAACTTTGAAATTTCCTAATTGTTCATAGCGTCTGGTTGTTTGTGTGCTTGTGGACTGGCACCGCATCCAGGGTATAACCTGCCACAGGTCCTCCTGACCCTGAACAGAATGAGCAATATAGAAAAATGAGTGAGTGATTATACTTTAGGTTAAAGCTTAGTAAAAATACTTAAGTGTGCTTATTTGAGTTTGTTTCATATTTTCAATATTTACGTGATAGTAGTATATAGCGTAATTTAAAAAGTGGTACTACCTGAGAATCCTCCAACCATCTTATTTAATGCAAAAAAAAAAAAAAAAAGATTATATGTTTTACACATTACTGGAAACTCAAACTAAAATAAATATAAAGATTTTTTTTATAATAACATGAAGTTTTTGTTTTTATATATATATTTCTAGCAGTGTGACACAGAGACGGCTTTCGCGGTGCTCACACAGGTGCAGTTTATTGAATGCTCAGTCAATCAAACGTGAAGAGTGTGCAGAGTGCGATCGTGCAGGTCTCTTTGGAGAAGTGAAGCAGGTCTCTTTAGAGAAGTGAAGCAGTATCATCTCCCTTAACCTGACTGATGGTTAAGGGCAGCAGCAGCGGATGGCAGGGTGGTGCCGAAGGGCTGGGCTGGCAGCGACAGAAGGCGAAGTTGCGGAGGAAGTGGTTGGACTGCGGAAAGTAATCCTCCTTTGCGCTTTGTGCTGTGCTCGTGACTCTCTGGAGCTCCCTGAGTCTGCAAAGAGGCAAACTAAGACACAAACGTAGTGGCTTGTTCTAAACATCACACTCACCAGACCAGACCCTGGGCCCCTTTTTATATTTACTTCAGGAAGATTGTGGCACATCGCCCCTTTTCTGCTGGCCATGGTGCTGAGTCTGTTGACTGCTCTCCCAGTGTACAAAGCCGTGTAATATGCTGAGTTTGTGAGTTTGGTCAGGACCTACTAAAGGGGGTCTAAGAAAAAAAACTGGTAACAGGGTCATGGGCACTCACTCACTCTCACTCATCATCTGTACTGCTTTATGCTGTATTCATGGTTGCGGGGGGCCTGGAGCATATCCCAGGATCCCTAGGGCACAAGGCGGAGTACACCCTGGACAGGGTGCAAATCTATCGCAAGGCACACACACACATACACACAGTCACACACTCATTCACAGGGTCATGTGCAGTCAATGCATATTTTCTTTTATATTATGTGAATGACAGGGTGAGTGTGCGTCGCTAACCTGTGGAAGAGTATGCAATAGAATGGACTTTGAGAAGGAGGTAAGCTGCTGGAGGCAGTGTGATGCTCTGAGTAATGTTTTGCTGGGAAACCTTGGCTCCTGCCATTCATGTGAATCTTACTTTGACACATAACACCTTTTTATATATTGTTACTGTCCAAGTCCACACCTTCATGGAACCAGTATTCCCTGATGACAGTAGCCTCTTTGAGCAAAACACTGCACCTTAACCTACTGCAAAAATACCTCAAGAATAGTTTTCGGAACACAGCCATAAGTTTGAGGTGCTGACTTGGCCAAATTCTCTAGATCTGATTCAGATTAAAGCAATTCTACAAAGAATTGTGAGCCAGGGTGGGCCAGAATTCCTCCACAGCAATGAGAAAGACCCATTGCCGGTTATCAAAAATGATTGATAGCAGTTGTTGCTGCCAAGGTTGGCACAACCAGTTATTAGGTTTAGGGGCAATTACTTTTTCACATAAGGCCAGGTAGATATGGACAGCTTTTTTTTTTTTTTTTTTTAATAAATTAAATCATTATTTAAAAACTGCATTTATTGTTATCTTCTGTAATATAAACGATTGTGACAAAAATATATAATAATACAGTGTGTATACAAAGTATGCCATTCATCTCTAAGAGAGAACAGCAAGCCTCCTCTCTAGACTCCAGATTACAAAGGCTGTAGCATCACCCAGGAATCAAACACATCATCTCTGGATGATAGGGCAGACACATTTCCATTGCACTGCTCTGGGGCCCAGTGATGTAATATTTTATTAACTTTTTTGTTTTGCAAGGATGACACGATTGTTGATATCATAATATAATATCATAACATAATATATTCAGTGAGTTTCAATCCAATAAAGCAACAGACCCAGATAATGTCAAGGTCTTTATCCTAAAATCCCAGATGAACGTGAAATACTAGCTCTTTGGAAAAATGTCTTATATTACTCTTTTAGCGAAAAAGACAAACCCTAAGGAGTATATACTGTATGAGAACAGGCCAATATCTCTCACTTTAAAATTGACAATTTTTTTTCTGCATCAGCATTATATCAGATGCATAAGAGGTAAATTGGACATTTTACAGTTCAACAATTTGGAGTTTTTTTTTTTTTTTTTAACTGTAATCATTAAGCATTTGGATAGATTCCATCTACCACAGTCTTTCTGCTTGAAATAGTACTAATCTTGATGCCCATTTCAGGTTGTTTCAGTTTTTTTTCAGTTACTTCTACCTCAAGTCAATGTATTATTAAATACTCTGGTCAGCTCTTATATCCTCGTTCAGGATGAATACCAGATGTGCATCATCAGAGTTGGACACTCTCATAAGACAGTAAATAGTAGTAGTGATTCTCTCTGAAATAATAAAACAAATAAAATCATCCAAATCCTGTCATAGGCAATACATACTGTATGAACCATTTATGCAATAAAATGCATGAAGCATATTTTCTTTCACTGGAAACTAAGATCATTTGGTGAAAGCAAGCAGGTCTTAGCTTTATTCTTGTTAGGGTCTTAGCTTTCTAATGGTTCTGTCATTCAAAGAAACACAAATCAAAGCCTTTCAGATTGTTTAAAGTGTGCTCAAAAATTGCTGCCTAAAGCATTAAAAAAGCACAATAAATGCATACTGTGTTCCTCTAGGAAAATTGCTAGGACATATGACAGGTCACACATTTTAAAGAGTACAAACTTTTACCATCAGGAAGGGGATATACTGTAGCTTGACTAAATTCATTCATTCATTCATTCATTCATTCATTCGTTCATTCATTTATTCATCTTCTTAATTTTACATTCATCTTCTAGTTTTTTGACAATGATGATGATGTTATGACAATATTGATGATTATGATGATGATTCATTAAAATGCTATATTTGGTGTACAGTATATAGAACTGTAGCATCCAAGGCAAATTTCTAGGCAATCAGACAATAAAGAGTCGTGTGGAATTATACAATCTGATGAATTATGATAAAGTGTTCTAATGCAAAAATCTGGTTGAAGAAAAGTATAACAAAAGTAATTGTAACAAAACTACCCTTAAAAAAATGTGCAGTAATTGTTATGTAATCATGTATGCTATATCCACATTTTTGTCGAGTGTTGCAATAACCTTTGGCCAAACCAGTTTATAAGAAAGTAAAACAACTCTGTAAATTCTTATCCTGCATGTCCTAAAGACATTCAGTCAGGTTAAGGTCAAGACACTGTGGTGGCCAATTCATGTGTGAAAATCATTTGTCATGCTCCCAGAACCTCTCCTCTTTCACTATTTGAATCTTGACAATGTTGCATTGTTGTCCTGGAATATGCCCATGCCACCAGGTAAGAAAAAAAGTCAACTGATGGGACAACTTTAGTAGTCATTTAGTACATTCAAATACTCACCTGGCATTTTACCTCGACAAAACATTGATTAAGCCTAGAACTGCCTAGCTGAAGCAACCCCAGATCATAACACTGCATCCAGAGGTTTGTACAATGAGCATTATGCATGATAATGCCTTTTTGCATTGATATGCCATCACTCTGAAATAAAGTTGGTCTGGACAGATCACATGACCTTTTTGTATTGCTCTCAAGTTTAATATTTATGCTCCCTATTTACACAGCTGTTTAGTCCCAATCCTGTGAGTCACATTGCGTATGTGAGAATACTTACACCTTCTTTCAACAACCAAGGAATATGTCTTAGTAGCAATAAAAATAAATTAGAAATTACAAAAACGGAAACCAGTGAGGTGCACTAAAGGAACAGTGAAAATAAACATAACCTATTCGCTAGAGACAATACAAATCAATTATATGAAAGTGAGCTGCAGACATGCCTTGTCTTTTTTGGACATTGAGATGATGAGCTCTTGCACTGTGAAGACTGTTGCTTCGTCTCAGATCACCGTTAATGATCCTCGACATGAAGGACAGGATATCCACGGCACAATGTTCCTTCTGCTTCTGGATCAGGAGCCTGAAGACAAACTTGGCAGCAACATGTGCATGTTCAAATCACATGAGGATTGCCTGGACTGTTGTGTATGTCACAATGGCCAGCAGTGTTGGGAATTTTTCTCTGACGATCATCATGCACAAATTGCCGAATGGTTCTGGCATTTTTGGGGGTTAAGCTTGTTGAAGGTCTTTTTGATTTCATGTTGTCATTCAGTGATTGTCTTCCCCTGCCTCTCAAAACATCTCAAATGACTCAATGCAACATCGCCATAAAGTTGGCGAATCATGTCAAAAATCTCTGTCAGATTTGCTCAGTTTCACTATAGCTGTCCATGATGAAATTGCAGATGTGGTAATCCAATTATTATGAATAGCACCAGCTGACAAGGATGATGTCATTTGGCACACTGACTTATGAAGGTCAGTACTCCCTGGGACTGTGCGTGCAGCCTTGTGCTGCCATCTGTTAGCATGTTACAAAACTAGTCTCAAAACTTGTTGATACTACCTCGTATCTAGCTACTATTCTTTGCTATCAAAAAGCACTTTCCATGCTCAATATTAAAAGTCATGAAAAAAAAAAGTCATCTCCCACTTTTATAAACTCATAAACCGTTATAAATCTTGAAAATGGCGTATGTGCAATGAATGACAAGGAAACAGGTAATCATTTAACGTATAACGTTTATTTTCAGCATCAACATGTGAAAAGATGCAGGTGGCATGGAAACTGTTGGTAGAATAAGATAGTAAAATAAGAGGTCAGCTCAACAGTATGGCAGATTTTGTTGATATTTTTAAAGGCTGAATTGTGAATGCTGCATGTACCTAACTGAACAGTCACACCACTTTAGCTGAAAATGCAACTGTCACACCAATTTAGCCGGAAATACAAAAAATATGCTGCTGTCTAGTGCAGACAAAGTCTGTTAGCACAACCAGTTTGTTTCACCATTTAAAATATACCACCCAGCTGAATATACATGGGGTATAAATTGCATTTAAGCATTGTTAGGCAGCTTTCAAGCAGTAGAGCTTCCTCTAAGGTTTGGCATTCATCTCTTACAATAGAGGTCGCCTTGGTAAAAACAAATTATTCAATATGTCCTGCATTTTTGTGCACAGCATGTCATAACACTAAGTCTTCAGTGACGAGAAAAACACACCAAAAAAAAAAAGCTTTACAATAAATACTGAAAGAGCTCATGCACAGTGCTATGGGGCAGAGAATGACGTGCACGTGCTCTGAAATTGTACGTCAGCGTTAAGGTTGTCATGGATACTAAGACTCAGTGGCATGGTTCTCGGAAAAATAAAAGGTCACCCGTGAAACACATGAGACTGTTGAGGTGGAAAAAAAAGAATAGTGATTTTAAGCAGCAAAAATGAGACTTTTTCAACCTGGGGCTGCCTTGCATTTTACGAGATCAAAGGTCATAACCTGGAACTTATTTCATGGGTAAAGATCTGACACCATATAAGTACACCAGAAAAAGCAAGGTTTTTTTATATAGATTTTTGTTTAAAATTATATTTTGTATGCTGTATATTAGGTTAAAAGAATTTATAGAAAAATATGTATTAATACAAGTCCGTGCAAGAAATTTATAATTTGTGTAAAACATATATAACTTGACCTGACACATTTTCACAATTACATTGTAATGAGGAAATATATGGAAAACAACAAAAAAAAAATGGGCAGAAAAGATGCCGATGAAGCAGTTCAAATAGTACTTCAAACAGCATAGGCTTCAATTTATCATATACTCCATGTTTCAGGACCTAATTTTCCTGCTTAGTTCTATAAATTCTGTATTTTTAAAATCATGTGAAATATGGATGAGGTGGCATGTACTGCACCATTTTTAAGCTGCTTTAAAAAAAAAAATTGTGACAAGAATCCATTATTTTCCACATAAAAAAAATCTGTCATGAAGTAACCTTATCTTGTAAATGTTTTTTTTTTTTCTTTTAATAAAATTAATAATTACAACCTACTGTACCATGCTATATACTTATGCAACAGACAGAACAGCAGAGAGAAGCAAGACTAATATCAAGAATCTCATAGCAGTGTTTGATTAATTTGGATATCCCAAAAAACTAATATTGGATTGTCCTTGAGGACAGATATCTATATATTTTTTGAAATATGAAGAGAAAGTGGCTGCCAAAGATGGAAACACATGACATACATTTGTGCATCTTCAATAACATCATCCTGTTGTACAGATCAAAGTGTGTGTCCTATTTAAAACTGTAAAGAAAAAGATCCTCTTGACTACACACTAGTGTTGTAGATTTCACACTTGTTTTTCTTAATTAACAGTCAAATACATTAACAATCAGCAATATATTAATAATTAATGGTCAACAGTTTCCCCAACAGCTTAATGTCAACATTTCCAGCAGTACCCATTGTTTGCTATATACAAATCCATTTGTAGAGACCCACCACAATACCAACTTTGACCCTAACATTTTTTTATTATTACTATTTCAAATGAATAAAATGTATTTCATTGCATACAGGGCATTGATTGCCTTAACCTTTCCCTCACAGACGAACACACTGACCCA
The DNA here is from genome assembly GCA_030068275.1 of Clarias platycephalus. Taxonomy (NCBI): domain Eukaryota; kingdom Metazoa; phylum Chordata; class Actinopteri; order Siluriformes; family Clariidae; genus Clarias; species Clarias platycephalus. Next base: position 8,131,113 of record JAQQZT010000002.1, read on the forward strand.
ACTGTCAATAGCCCTGTCCCTCTGTGCTCACACATTGGCCGCACAAGTGAAGTACTCATGAAATGCTCAGGAACATGCGACAGTTCATCTCGTTGAAAGTGAATTAGTTCTGTGACAGAGCTCTTTGTGAAAATAAAGATGGAGGAAGGGAACTGGATTGTAATCAGGCCGGACAAATTTTAGTTGGGTTGCAGAATTTAGCACACTGTGCATAGCTCTTGCTCATGCAGAAATGGACACATTCTGTCCCCTCAGTAGTCAAGAAGTAGACCGAACCCTAATATTATCAACATTCTTACATTTCTTCTTCATAACTTGGCTTGCAAAGACAAGAAATCAATGTTCAAGAAATCAAGAAAATCATGCTGCTGTATATATGTCTGTAAGTCTGATCTCAGGGATATATTAACAAGGTGCTGCAGTTTATTGTCCAAAATTTATGGTGTTCAAAAGGAAGTACAGTATGATTTATTTACTTCCAAAAAGAGATGACATTTTTAAGACCCAGCTCTTTTTTTTACCTTCTATGTTTTGTTGTTGGTTCAACAGGACATTTAGAGCTTTTTTTTTCTTTTTTGATTTATTTTTGAAAGGGAGACTTTTTCCTTCTTTATTGTTTTTCAAGTTTCAACTATAGGAAAGTTTCTGTTCCACCCATCCCCCAAAAAACAACAAAAAAACAACAACCACCCTGTTTTCACTCCTTCACTCATCATCATTATCATCATCATTGTGCAATATTGCATACCTTGACACCATGAAACTGTAATATTTCCTAAGACAGTTATGATACTGTAAAAATCTCGTGCATCCTGTTTGGTGATAATTTATTTATTTATTGCAGATTAGAAGTAACATTAAGACAAATAATAAATAGAGAAATTAAAAAAGCAGGTAGATAGATAGACTAGCAAACAGTTTACACACAGCTCATCGAGCAGTGAAAGGTCAGAACAAATTACGAGGAGAACATAATGACGCCCCCGCACTGCTTCATTTTCAGTTTGTAACTAGAAAGTGTTGCTGCCCTTCTAACCTACAATCCTGCACAGCAAATTTCTAGTCAATGTCTATTATAGGTCTTCTGCATTGTTTTGCAGTCAGGGACGGCTTTAACTGTAAATTGAATGCCATGCACCCCTTCAGTACAGAAAAATCTTAATTATCAATACAATATTTTTCACTAATTAATGTAATTAATTTTTTGTTGTTGTTATTGCTGTTGTTGTTATTGTTAAATGTATTTTATGTGTTTTGTATTCTATTTGTACTATTTCAACAAAAAAAAAAAAAAAAAGATGTCCCACAGAAAGTTATTAACCACTTTTCAGCATAGGTTTAAGGCATCATCACAGCTGACCCGTTCATTCTCAGTGTCTTTAGATTACATTGGCCCGGTTTGGTGATGATCATATAAATTCCCTAGGAAGAGTGTGTCAAATTCCTTCGGGTGCATTTTGCAAACAACACAAAATAACTGACTTCTTGTTGAGTTGAGCCAAAGAGATGCAATGTGAAAGTTGTTCAGCTCAATGAGCTCTAAATGTATACCGGTTTTTCAAATTAAAACGAATTTGTTATGCTCCATTCTTTACATATGCTAATATAAACACACAGGATATAGACTATCAATGTTAGACTATATCAAATATAGACAAGTCCTTTAAAAAACTCACCTCAGGACAGTTTCTCAAGATTGCACTTGATCTGAGACTAGGGTAAAGGTTCAAATATTAACACAGCTGGCGTGGCTTACAACAAGTCTCTGAATGTCATTGAGTGGCCCAGCCAAAGTCCTGACATAAAGCTCATAAAACTGTGAAAACACCTGAAGATAGCAATTTACAGATTCCATTTAATTAGATTAAGACTTTTTTTTCCAGGAAAAATGTGAGAAACTATGCAAATGAGGAACAACCGCTGCCAATGGTGCTTCTATAGATGATTTTATCTGGTGCCATGATGCATTAGAAGTTGTTGTCACAGTACTAAAAGGGGCTAGCCTAAGTCATTGGTGGTTCATATTTGTTGTTTCACCATGAAAAACAAGGTAATAGATGGAAATTGGTTATGACATGGGGGAAATAGTGAAAAACTCCTTTCACAAGATAGAACATAATTTTCCCTTAATAATTCTTCCTCTTACTCCAAAATCCCACAAGCACTACATAATTCTTTAGATAGTTCCATATTATCCCTGTGGCACAAAAGGGATATGAATCTATTTGCTGGTTTAAGAGCATTTCTTTTTCTCACATCACCACTCCATTAATATCACAATAATGGCATTAGCCAGTTGGAAATTTGACACCTTTGTACAGGGAGACCAAACTTATAATCAGGAATCACTGTACCCATATGAACAGCAGCGAAATTTTATATTAGCACATTTGTACCTGCTTGCAAACCTGTGATATTTCATTAAAGGCAAGTGAGACACCAGGGACTGCAGACTAAAAAAACGTAAACTTAAAAGCTTGAACCACTGAGAAACAGGTACAGATGATGACGGAAGATTAGGTGGTGATTGGTATACTGGTGATCCTAAATGCTGAGTGGTTTAAACAGATAAGAGGGGAAATGTGGTTGCTGCTGTGGTTTTACTGTACATAAAAACAACTAACAGGTTAAATAACTAACAAAATAAATTTTGTTACCTGTTACAGTACAACATTTGCTCCTGGTTTGTTTAGATTAATTATTGAATTGAATTAAGAGAGAGGTCATATTTTCTAACATGGCAGCAAGTCTACCCATATGAACTGATACAACTGACTAATAAAATGTTGCTTTATCTTAGGGCTTTGTTCATGAATTCACAGCAAAAAGTTAATTCATTTATTTAATATTTAAATCATTTCTTATTTCATTAATCAAATTTTAGAAGCCACTTTATCAGGTTTTTAGCAATTATTTCTGTAATGTACCTACCCCTGGAATACTGGGCACAGAAAATGGATCCTTATATTGATTATTGCTTACAATTCCAGTAATTATTATAATTTAAAGGACTGTACTGAATCAGTATTAAATAAAGGATTTATTTGATCATTATACAATCATCCAATAGCAATAAATCAATAAACAATAAATGTTTATTTATGTAATAAATGTTTTAAGTAATGGTTTGAATTAAATTATAGGAAACTGCAATATATTAAATATATGAAAATATTGAAGCTGTTACCACTAGTAAAATTACATGTTTTAATTGTTTATAGTTATAGGTAATATTATAGAACATCCACAAGACAAGTTACTGTCAAGATTTTTTTGGTGTATCCTATTTATTAAAAAGCTCTATGGCATTTTTTTCTTTGTGTCACAGTAATCTTCCAGTTGCCTGTGTCTGATGTAACCACTTTTCCTTTAATTATTAGTAAATCATCTTTTACCCGTACTTACGTCTGTCCCTATACCCTACCATGCATATTGGATTTTTTAGTTGATATCGTGAATGCTGCAGGAAAGTGTAAAGGGCATCACACCAGGAGTGCCATGACTAGAGCACTAGAGTGAAGATGAGAAGATCGTAAAAGTGGTACTATGGAGACAAGGTAAAAATTGTGTTTCTTTTTGGTTTCAATGAAGAGGTGAAAAGGATAGAAGAGGTGTGATAAGTGAGTGCAGTGCACAGTGAGTGACTAACTGCTTCCAGCAACTGTGTGTTGCCTCTCTACACCCCATGGCTGTGTGTTGTTTAGCTGTAATATGAGCATTAGACAGTGGGCACAAGTTCAATCCACCTCTTTAGCAAGTTAAAATGATATAACTGGATGAACCTCTGCTTACCCAGCTGCTGTACACTATTTCAGTGACTACATAGGGAACCTGCCAAGAGGCTAGCAGCAATTTGGCTTTGTGAGGACACTTCCTGGGCTGGGCCAGTCAGTTCTAGGTGCTCTGTTGGTGAGCAGTGAACCAGTCTCATCCTAGAATAAATAGAATGGAAGCAGTTCCACAGACAATGACCATTCACCCTCTGCTCAGTGTCTAGAACCTCTACGGTGGGGACCTATATACAGTAATGTCCCTGTGTACACAATGGGCCTGAAAGCACACACATATTCTGACACACTGGAGCAGGACTGGGCGTGCACTAAGGAGAGCAAATTTCCTTTCATATTTGGCACTAGAACCTTTTGGTTAACCTAACTGGACAGAGCTTGTATATATGTACAGTAGGGGAGTGTCATGTTCAGCTGGCAAATCATTTTTCATACATTTTTTTTGGGTGGTGGTGGAGTGGGCCATTTTTAGGCTCTGTGAGCATTGGCTCATCTACTAATAAATTAATCGTTGCATTATTAAAACACTCTGAGGTGCTCTCTTATACAGTATGGTTATATTGATTTGCTGTCAGAGGTTGTACAGTATGTCTGTTGCTTTTTATTGCTAAACCTTTGGCCTTTTTACTGGATCCATTGTTTAAGACCTTGGACTTTTTGAACCACCACCACCACAACCATCATCAAACATTCCTTATATTGGAAAGAATGTTATTCCTAATATGGTGTGTTTTTGTTGTAATTTTTTGTTTTGTTTTTATTGCGTATTGTTTGCATCACTTAAAGGTCAGTGTGGCTCACATCAGGCAGATCCACAATGTGACAGCAGATGCTACTGTGGAGGTGCAGTGATACCTAATAAAACCAATTATCCCCACAACAGATGACCCTCTACAGTACTGGGCAACACAAATCACTACAACAGCTGTCCAGAACTACTTTCATACTCATTGCCCTCCCAATAAAAACAAGCACACTCACAACCATTGGTAACCATTGGTAATGTCTTTCTACTTCTTTATCATACACTATAAGGCATTGACATATGTTTAAACACCAGCACACTGTGTGTTACACCATGTCAAGGGTTCGTTTAAAGCTTTGGGTAATTAACACATTTTCAACAAGGCTGCATCTTACCATCACTAAATGTCTATGGTTGCTGTTCATTTCAATAAGTAAACTTTTCCAGGCGACACAAAACACTTTCACCCGCTCCCCCCCCCCCCCTCATTGACACAATGGCCCCTATTACAGCACTGCATTCCTATTACAGTGCCACTTTTTGTGTAATATTGGGAAATCTTGGAAGACCCAAATTCCAAGGAAATGGACTAGGTAATTTTTATGTTATTCTGTCCCCTTGTAGAAGGTAAGGCACTGATGTTCCCCGTGGTCAATGATAAGACATTGTTTCTTATTGGGAGGTTAAGGTTCTAGTTTGGGGTTTCCCTGAACATAAAAGCTCAAGCTGGAGCCTTATGGAACAGCCCCACCAGTAGAGGCGAACAGAGAGGTCGGCAATCCAGAGCTCCCAGCATGGGCCAAGACCCTACAGTAATTATAAACACCAGCTAGGGGCCTGGGGCAGTATCTCCTACCCAGCTCCCTGTGGAGGTTGCCTTACAGGTCACTTAAAATTTCCACCCATCAGTGTGCTGGCCAATGAGCCTATGAGGTCTTTGCTCTTCCTCCCCTTTCCCCATCTCCTCATGCTTATGATTACTTATACCCACCCTTCTCCACCATGAAAGCCACTCTATGTATATCCTGGCTTTCATGACATATTGCTTAACCCGGCCAAACTCCAGCTTAACTTTAATGGAGATCAACACGGTCTCTGTTAGTGTTCAAATGCACCAGTTAAAGGCACTTAAGGAACAGCATCTTTGATTTGAGGAAGCTATGTATTTTCTTTCCTCTTGCGCTGAGCATTTCATACAATGGCTCTCAGTACACATTGTAGCTGACAGCAGAACATTCACATTCTATTGTTGTTTGTTTACTGTGAGACATATCTTTTTGTTAGTATTCTTGTCCTGTCTAATTCCCTGTCTTGTCATTGGTTGTTTACCTGGTGTTTCATGATTGCTCGCAAAAGACCTTTTTGACTCGTTCAGAAGTAAATGTCTTCTTCCCTGTATCTGACATTCCCAAGCTACATTGTTTTCTCATGTTTTGTTTCTGGTTTTATCTTAGTTTTGCATTTTGTGACTGTTTGCTTACAGAATCACATAGGTATTCAGGGAGAGGCATTAAAATGGTTTAGATCATACCTGATCTAAATAGAGAACTGTCTGGTGTAATGCCAGTGAAATATGGGGTCCCACAAGGGTCAGTTTTAGGACCTCTGCTGTTCTCAATA
>JAQQZT010000002.1:8211205-8223846 GCA_030068275.1 Clarias platycephalus
AGGCAGTTCTGAAGGCGAAAGGGGGTCAAACACCGTATTAGTATGGTGTTCCTAATAATCCTTTAGGTGAGTGTATTAGAACATTAGGGTAAAAAATAGTAATACTGGTTTGAATGTCTGTCTGTCTGTCTGTCTATTTTTATATTTGTTGGCATATTGGCATGTAAATTAATTAGCAATTTTGGTCTTGGTGAAATCAGTCTGTCCATGGCTTATAGCACCTTGGCAGCCCAGCTTGCCACATTAGTTTTTTTGTTCGTTCAATCATTCATTTATTTATCATATGCTTCAAGGCTACAAAAGGTGCTACTGCTACTATAACCACACTACTAGTAGTAATGCGTATAAAAGTTCTGTAAGTATAATAGAAGTTTATAAAATTCTTACACTGTTAAGCTAGGATGTGATATTTGTTTATATTTTTCCATATCTCACACTATGCATGTAAAAACAACGATTTCACCGACAACAAACCTTTCTGAATCACAGAGCTGTCTCAGACATTTCATTTGATAAATAATAAAAAAAATGTTCATCTGGAGTTTACTGAGTGTCTGCGGAGTGTGCAGCCTTCAAACACTCTTTATTTTGATACCAAGATATGTATTGTAAATCAAAACACAATATAGCTCTATGCGATGCAGACTCTTGATTTCATTTGAAGCATTCTGTTCCTCATCATTACAAATGAGTTTTGTCTGAAGATGCCTGACTATTGACTTCTGTAAAGAAATCAACTGAGACTTGTCAGCAGATATGGTTTTTGCAAACAGAATAAAGTGGAAAACCTTAACATTCGTTGACATTGAGATTTATTTTACTTCTAATATGCATCTTTTATAGCCATTTATTGTCCATGGCAAATGTCTAAGCTGGATCATTTGCTCTAACCTTATGCTAGTGGGAAGGTTAATATCTTAGCATTAATGTAGATCTAGCAGCATACTTTCACATTCTGAGCAAACATGACCCTGCATACAGAAGAAAATATATAAAATAAAATAATAATAATAAAAAAAAATTATGTTTACTTTAGGGGTGGGGGAGAAATGTCAAAAAGGCAATACGATAAGCAGAGAAAGGCTGACCTTTCATTTATTTTGTGTTTATTGTGTAAAGCCAAAATTGCCTGAGCCTCAAAATGCCATGGTGCGGTCTTGAGATAGCAAAGATTAGCCTCTAGATGTTCCACTCTCTGACACAACTAAATATACAAACAAAAACAAGTATTGACAATAAATCTTATTTCTCTTTACATTTAGCAGTGACAAGTTAATGACAATATGAAAAGTTGCATACAGTCGTGGCTATTTGATTGACTGCCATAAAACATTTTTTGCCCACATGATTTCCTCTTCAGGATATAATTGTGCTTGAGAAATGAACCTGACAGCTAAAACCCTAAATCATGACTATCGAGAAGTCCAAGCAGGCATGGCTCCACCAGGGAGCACAACTTCTTAAAATTTCACCCAGCTTCTACTGATGATAAAACATGCACTGAGCCGCAAGCTACAGGATGAACTGGACAGCTCCACAGCTACTTTATCCTGTTTTCTCCACCAACAGAAATATCACTTTGGCCCATGCGTGCTTGAGCTAAAGCTTGAAAAATGAACCACATCATGAGGAAGATCATAGAGATTAGAAAGTTGGCTACATTTGGTATTATCATACACGATTCAATTAATGCAAATAATTATGTGATTATCTGTGCATAACTAAATAAATATCACCATGCAAGAAGATATAGTTTGCAATTACAATTTAAATCCTTTACAAATGTTATTTATTGAGCTAAATCCTCAGATAATGTGTCACTCGGGGGGAATACCTCGAGGAGGGGATATACTCACAAGACTGAGTATAATTTTTCATTTTCAGTTCTTACCAGCTCCTGATGATCCTAGAGGAAGTGAGTGGCCAGAAATGGACAATATTCACGTTTCATTTTTTTGGATGAGTGCCCAGCAGACTTTGATGTAACTACCTCTGTGAACAAAGACTGACCAATATTGGATTTGGCAAAAGGATAAAATCCAATTTATGAAAAGGTCTAGATGTTCAAACAGTGTTGTCTGCAAATGTACAAATTTTGGCATTGGATCTCATCACTCCCAAACCAACTGTTTCACTGTGGGTTATTCTCTTTGCTGCTGGCCACAAAAATGCACCATATTATAGGACCGCAAAAAGGTATGCAGAAACTTTTGTTTTTGCTATATCAAACATTTGTAGTCTATACATTCTGTATACTTCCCTTGTAATAAGGATAGGAAAAATGAAAATCACAATTTGCCTAGAAAATAGCAGCTTCAATGAATTTTAAACACCAGATCTATTTTTTCAATCATGGAGAAACAAACTACAAATTCTACAAACTTCTCCCATTTTTTTTATTTTTTATATTTTCCTAACCCAAAAGGTGTATATACAATGACAGTAGATACAAAACAAAAGCATAAAGAACATAAATCAATCAATTCCCATTAACACATGTAAGACAGTAGGCAAGTGGGTGAGTGCATAGACTTTGCAGATGTATTTCTCATATGTGCAGCACATAGTATTTGTTTTACAGTCATTTGGTTTGGGGCTGAATTTGAGGCATCTTAAACCTAAAGTGGATCAGGTGAAGATTAAGCCCCCCAGCCTTTATAAGCGCTTCAAAGGCTTCTGTTCAAGGGAAGTGCTCCCTTCTTTAGAATGTGTCTAATTTCAAGTGCCTTTCCCACTTGCTACAGGAACAGATTCCTCTTGTTTTACTTAGCAAGCTTCCAGGTAATGCTAATCTTCCAATCCTGTTGTATATCACACAGTCATTGTATGAAGAGACATAACTGATTCTGTGAAAGATTACCAGAGGCCAGTGGGTAGTCCACCTGCTGCAGCTATAAGTTCCAATAACCTTGCCCAGGTTTTCCTTGCTTCAATATGTTGTGGTTATAGTCCAGGATGATGGCTGGCTACTATTTTACTACTTATCCAAATAGGTTTTTCAGTCTGGTTTGTTGATGGACCATCAAGAATGCAGGTCAATAATAAAGTGTCTTTGAGACTTTAGAACTTCCAAAAAAATAAAAATAATAATAAAAAATAGAAAAGCAGAGCTGTTCCATTTAACTTCATATTAATGTTATTAAGTGAACACTAGGCTTTTAGAAACGCATGTTGGTCAAGCTCCAGCATTTTTTAAATAAATTAAGTGCATATGGGCAATGTACAAGCAAATTGCAAAATATATCCACCTTGTAATATTCAAAACAGAGTAGACAAATGTCATTGCATAGTGATTACAAAGTACATCTTCAGAATGACAAATTGTTCCGTTCCCAACAATTTTCCATATAAGTTAATGGGAAAAGTCTGATGGTAATAATAAAATCAATTCAAAATGTGATAAAAAAAAAAGAAAAACTATGCACACATGTGGTGGACATGTTAAGCTTGACAACATTAATCTACAAATGCATTATGATAAAAATTAGGAAATATATGTATGGAAATATATGTATGGAAATTAGGAAATACTTTGTATGAGTACTTACAGCAGTTGTTTCAGCCTCCAAAAAGACAAAATGATGGTTGTGATGTCATTTCTCAAAGGGGCAGTTACCTCAAGATGACAGGGTGAACAGCAATCTCAGGGACATATACAAATTGTGTATTATTATGAAAATGGAATATAAAACAAATCAAAATTAACTGATTCATTAAATAATTTGATGAACAATAAGAACTTAAAAAGTACTTTAATTTTATGTCATTTAACCACTGAAGTTAACGCCCAATCAAATAGAAAAAGAAATTCGTATAAAATGAGGGAAACACATTTCAAGATAATTATATTTGTACTAATGTGCCTCCAAATGTTTGGTCATTTCTAATAAAACCATAGAATTTTACTAGTTTGCATTTATATTAACAAACAATATGTTAATGATAACTTTGTGTTTCTGATAAGGACACCAAAGGCACTTTATAGTGAGTGTAGTGGGCAAGTCATTAGAATGTGATGGTCACATCTCCTACACTCCCTTGTGACCCCCACAAAGATGTTAGTTTTGAGCTTGCAGGTGGATGTGCGAAATATTTTTAATCTTCCTAGGTGATGGATGAAAGAGCAGCATGAAAATGGGAGACAGATCCTGCCTGTGAACTCCAGCTCCTTTGAAGGAATTATTTTCAACTTATGCATACATAATGTTACATATAGTGTTAGTGGGTAAATGAACAGATATTTTGTTTTCTAAAGTTAATTTTTAACTTTTAGACACATTTTGAACCAATAAAAAGAAGTTCAGTTACCATAACTCAACTGCGAGACAACTTCATCTGGATGGCTGAGAATCTTCATTAGCACTGAACTAAGCCATGTTGTTTTTCTCCAGACATTCATTGGTTAGCTTCTCTGTTCATCTTCCAAGTTGAGCTGAATTGGGTCTCACAGGTCCCGCATATCTTCATGCCATACTTTGCTGGCTTACTGGCCAAGTACTGGAAGAAAGGACAATGATTTTTGTCAAAATATATTACTATCAGCAATTGGTATCCATGTCACAAAAATAATCGCATACAGGAATTCTATTAGAGCAACCCAGGGTTGTAGAGGTGTGGCAAAATCTCCACCTACTTTTCCCAGATCTTTATATGGTTGCCATTTTCTTTCGTGTCATGCAGGGCTTGACTCATAAATATCAATTTAAAGTATTCTCGGAAGAGTATGAAACAATTTTATTTGCACTTTAGCACGGGAAAAAATATCCCCTTAAAATCCCCTTAAATTCACAGAGACTCCCAGAAAGTAGATGAACCAACCAGTCATAACATTAAAGCCGCCAGCCTAATGTTGCGCAGGTCCCCCTTGTGCTACCAACATCTCTGACCTGTTGAGGCATGGATTCCTCAAGACCACTGAAGTCCTACGGTGTGATCTCGTACCATTACATTAGCAGCAGATTCTTTATGTCCTGTAAATTGTAAGGTGGAAGCTCTATCGATTGGACCTGTTTGTGCAGCACATCCCATAGATGCTCAATTGGTTTGATATCTGGGGAATTTGGAGGTCAAATCAATACACCGAACTTAAACTTGAACCTTTGATGTTCCTTAAACCATTCCTAAACATATTTTGCTGTGTGGCAGGGAGCATTATCCTGCTGAAAGAGGCCAGTACCATAAGGGAATACTGTTACCATGAGTGGCATGTACTTGGTCTGCAATATTGTTTAAGAAGGTGATACTGTACATGTCAAAGTTACATTCATGCGAATGCTAGAATTGCCACGGATATCCTCAGAAATCTCTGCACCGTGTTGCCTTCTGCCCAGAAAGGTAGATGGTCTTGGTTTAAATACTTTATATTATAAGTAGCTTCACAAACTGCAAAATACATCGCTTGTCCAGTACTGCATGCATGATAAGCATAGCAAAATATCTCTTTTGATATAATAAACCTATAAAGCTTGGTTTGATGGCATAAGGAGGTGTCGTCTAGTGTGTGTGTGTGTGTGTGTGTGTGTGTGTGTGTGTGTGTGGGTGGCTGGGTGTGTGTGTGTTCGTGTGCACATGCACAGTGGGCGGGGGTGGGAGGGTGGGGGTCCATTGTCACAATGCGAAATGACAGAGAACTGAGAAGCAAGAAGGGTTATAGGAGGATAGGATGAGATGCAGAAAGAAAGCGACAATGCAATATGTTTCATGTAAAAGAAGAAAGGTGCTTCAAAAGAAAATTTAAGGTATGGAAAGCAAATTGTTATGGCACTGTTCGTTTTCTGTCTGAGTACAGATCATTTGCTGATAGCTCACAAGTAAACTATATCATTTTGAAAAAAGAAAGAAAAAAAAAAGGCCTCTCATGAAATGCCATCTTCCACTGCAAAATAAGACACTTATAGCATCAAAGCAGATAAGAAGATTGTAGTCTGATGATTGCAAATGTATAGTACATCTTTAAAAAAAACAACACATGGAGTAAAGTTATGAATGGCGACAGTAAGCAAATGATAAGACGTTTTAAGGGTCTATAACAATTAGCCTTATCCAGAGTTGGCAACCTGAGCAGGACAAAAGCCTAAAAATTGTTCCTATCGTCATGTGGAGCAAATCCTTTATATTTAGATGTTCTCGTATCTTATACTTTAAAAAGACAACACTATTAAAATAATTAATTAAGCCATTATTTAAAAAAAGTGTTATTTATCCCCTAGATACTAAACACATTTGTTTTACTTATTGTAATGTTTATTTAACCCTTAAATAGTAGTTAACCATAGCATTAACACCACATACCATCACCACATTAACACTGACTATGAATTACAGTATACACCAGGAAACTGGTAACAGGATCATGAACAACCAAGACTCACCTATGTCCACTGGGACCGAAAGCCAGCCCGTTCAGACCGATCACCCAGAAGAGAGAATGCAGCACGAATTGATGAGAACAGTCAAGGCTGACCTGGCCTCCAAATTCCTCAAATCCAATCCCGAACAAGCACACAAGGTATGCGCTGGAAAAACAAGTCTGCCAGACACCACAGCACACACCCAGAGGTCTTGTGAAGTCAAATCCTGAGGGACCAGAGCCATTTAGGTGGCACGAGGTTAACCTACACAATGCTGGGCTTACTGTTTGCATTGTTATGTTAAGGCTGATTGGTGTATATAGTAAGTGTATATATAAATGTTCAATAATGTCATAATCAATAAATTTCATAATCTTCAATCTTAAAATGGATTAAAATCATCTTTTCTCAACAATGACAAAGTAAAAACAGGTGTTTGAAATGTTTTGTTAATATATATATATATATATATATATATATATATAAGAAATATCCCTTTAACATAAGTATTCAGAAGAATCACTTAGTACTTGATTACCTTTGGTAGCAATGACAACCTCAAGGCTGCTTGTAAATGATGATAAAGCTTTGCACTCATTTTTTTTTTTAACATTTCACCCTTCTTGGCAGAATTGTTCAAGCTCAACCAGGATCTCTCCTGAGGGACTCAATTGGGTTCAGGTCCAGACACTGGTTGGGCCACTCCAGAACTCCAGAGTTGTTCTCATGCCACTACTGTGTTTTCTTGTCAGTATGCTTTGGTTTGCATTGTCCTGCATAAATATAACCTTAGGCTGAAATCCTGAGAATTTTGGAGGAGGTATGTATTTGACTGGAGAGATAATTTTAATTTTAAGGTGATGCACATTGCCGGATTTCTTGATTCCAAATCTCAAAGTTCAATCTTTGTGTCATTAGACCAGAGGATTTTGTTTCTCATGGTCTGAAAGTTCTTCATGAGCAGGCTGTCATGTCCCTTTAGTGAGGAATGACTTCTGTCTGGCCGCTCTACCATAAAGATCTAATTGGTAGAGTGCTGCAGTGATGGTTGTCCGCCTGGAAGGCACTCACATCTATACAGCAGATAGTTTATTTATAGCGACCCCTGGGTTTTTGGTTATCGCCTGACCAAGCCCCTTGGTTATTTCTGACCATTGCTAGATCTGGGAAAACTTTGGTTGCTACAAATATTTTATATTTGAAAATGATGGCGGATACTGTGCTCTTGAGTAGTTGGGCTCTCAACCTCATGACTTTGTTTTTACTCTGACATTTATCATTTATGGTGCCACCTTATGTAATGGATATTTGGAGATTGAGAAGCCAAAAAAGGATGTTTACATATTGTTACTACCACTGGAGTCACTCCAGCATTAAAGTAATGACAAGTATGCATCACATAACGTCTGAGATATGTGACATATGACATTTTGTGATTCGGATGTTCTGCGAACAAAACATTATAGTATAACAGGATATTCAACAAAGTTAAGTGGGATACTGTAATGCATGCAGTGCGGTGAAGCTAGTTTTTACTGTTTAATTTCCTAACTGATACACGTTTTTTCCCCCTCTTTCTCATGCTTTCACTTGCACTGGTTTTATAGCATTTAGGAGTCATGATACACTTAAGGTAATATTTTCTAAAGAAAATTAAGCAGAAAGGTACTGTAACATACAGCATGAGTGATTTGTGCACAAGAGACATGAGACGCATTCACTTTGTGTGGAAAGCTGATGTATTCCTTTTGTCTGGTTTTGTCTTCTATTACTGTAATGTTTTAAAAGTGGATGATTGACAGTGCATGCCTAATCTATGATAGGGAGCTTTCATCAACTCTCAAAGTGAAAATAAAACTGTTAGAGAAGGAGGAGGCTGATGATGTTGTAAACTAAAGTTTTTGTATTATAAAGCTGTAATGTTTTCCATGGCAGCACGGTGGCTTAGTGGTTAGCAATGTTGCCTTGAACCTCCAGGTCCTGGGTTCGATTCCCATGTCAGGTCTTTGTGCATGGAGTTTGCATGCTTCCTCGTGCTTGGTGGATTTCCTCTGGGTTCTCCAGTTTCCTCCCATAGTCCAAAGACAGATTAGGCTAATTGGCATTCCCAAATTGCCTGTGAATGTTGGATGGAGGTCTTACAACACAGGATGAATATAATGTTTTTTTTTATTATTTTTTTTTTATTAAAACTCAACTGACATAACATACTAAGCGGCGTACTTAAATAACCTCAAAGGCTGATTTATCCATTGTGCCAACACTGTGGGAGATGGAGTTATAGCTTTTAGAAAAATCACTCAAAATTCACACTTATATAACCTAAAAATTTTGAAAAACTATTTTGGCATTTGTGATTTTTAACACCCTTATGACTCTTGTGACTCAAAGAAAACACATGCACAACTTTATCTATCCGTGTGCAATACTTCTTGCTTCCTTTACGAAACAAAACATATATATAATTTTGCTTTTTAAACTGTTAATATATAAATGTGATGAATATATTTGTGTTGCTCTGAACTCATTAAATACATACAGTATATACAAAATATAATACTTTTTTTTTTTGGTATAATATCCAAAAAAATTCTGTAAAAATCTTTAATATAATGCCATTCATACTATTTAATGAATAAAAAAAGAACAAATCATAGGTAGCATTCCTAGTAGATGTGCATGAAATGGCATTTAGTGATGAGCAGTGGTTTTAAACATGCAGGGAGAAAGTGAGAATGATGACGATGATGATGATGATGATGATGATGATGAAGATTAAGATAGAGGTATGGGGCGTATATCAAATCCATAAAAAGACTGTGGAAATGAAGATAATGATTGCTTACATCAAATTCACAGGAAGAAAGTCAGAGTGAGAATAAGGAAGATGATGGATAAGGAGGCAGCACTACAAGAAAAAACTAAAGTGTCACAATTCCAACTGGGTGGGTGTAGGAACCTGTGGCCTGGCCTAAGTGTGTAAAGTAGGGATGAGAGATTGTAAAAGCACCATTCACCAGATTAGTGAATATGGGTGCATCTCTGGCTGGACGAGCCTTACAGCACTGCAGCTGACAGCACTAACGGCTCTAGTGGTTCTAACAGTGCGAGGAGTGCTCACAGCACTAACAGTGCTAATGGCAGCATTCATGTGGAGCATGTCAGAGTGGGGAACACTTTCATCATTGTGGACCATGAGGTGAGGGAGGCTTTCAGGAAGAGTGAATACTAGGAAGTCACAGAACCAGACATCATCGGAGGGTCATCTCCTTAGACCCTGCTTACTCCAGCTAGCACCTGTGCTCTCCCTGGAATACTCAGAAGTTTCCATATGTTTTAAACAGTCAGATATTCCCGTACATATTTTACCTCAGTAGGATGATTAAATGTAGTTCAAGTCAGGTTGGCCTGTCAATCGAACTGCTTTACACACACACACACACACACACACACACACACACACACACACACACACACACACACACACACACACACACACACATATGCCCCCAGTGTGGGGCACAAACACACACGCATACACACACACAGTAACGGAAACACTGCTCTGTTGGGAAACTTCTTTAACAAGGAACCTCTCTAATGACACTCTTGCGTGCGAACACACACTATCACTGCTTTCTGACAGAGAGAGACTCTGGATCTTTAATAAGGAACCTCTTTAATGACACTTGCTTTTGCTTTACGCGTGCACACACACATGTGGTATAATACACAGTACAAGTGCGCTCGAATGTTGACTATACGAGTGACGCACACGCACAGACTGTTTCTGTTCCCTGAAGGCCATGGGACAGGATTACCCATAATCCCGTAACACGCGCGAGAGAAGAACCACTGGCTCAGTTGTGACCACATGACGCTCAGCAGACAAAGCACATGCGTACTACTTATATATCAAGCCCTCGCCCGCTTGTTAAGTTTAAATGTATTAAAACATTTTGCTCGTCTTGCAAAGCATTCGCAGACCAAGTTACTGTCAATTCAAGGTTTCAATGTGTATATATTGTTGAAATTGTCATTATTCAAGCATAATAAAACTCTATATTTTCTTTCTGATTTTTTTTAAAGCCATGCCTCCCCTCCATATAATACTGTTTGACCAGTCTCTGCTTGAAAAATTCAACATATCAGTTGAATCAGTCTATCAGAAAATAAAATTTACAGTAAGCTACTTGAAAATGAACGAGAAAATAGAGCATGGCAATTGCATCATGGCCATTGTTTTTCCCAGCAAAAGTCTGTTTCTTTATGTTAGTTTAGTACATTTTCTGTCTCCATATGATGCAAATGAACTGATCAATTCTCTAATCCTAACATTAATAAAAGTTTAGTTCTCTAACAAATGATTAAATAATAAATAGTTTTTGTGGATGTATCATTATTCCCTCATAAAATGAGTTAATAATTCTGAAAATAATCTAGATGTCTTTGGGAAAGCTATCTTTCTATGGATTCATCTTCTGATCTAACACATCTTACCTCATTTGGCTGGTCATAGAACATTCAAAGTTGAGGACTTTTAGATAACTTTTAGACATAAATGTTTATTGGGATTGTTCCTGCCCCAAACCCCATCTCCCTTGCCTAATTGACTATTGCCCAGTCACTCTGACCTCAGTTTGAGGGAAGTGCTATAAAAGGGAAGTGCTGTTAAGGGACCTCATCACTTCTTCATTTCATGACACCCAGGAATTGTAACAGTTTGCATACTGTACTAATGCCTCAACAAGTGATGGCATCACACACCTCCTACACACAGCCCTGAGCCATCTGGACACCAGGAAGTAAGATTATGTTAAAATCCTTTTACTTTGACTACAGCTCAGCATTTAACACTATAATTACTTCCAAAATCACCATCAAGTGATAGAGGATCTATGATTTAGTCTATCCCTGTGTCCAACATTCTGAGAGGCAGAACACAAGCAGTACATGTAGGCAGACATGTCTCACCCTCAGCTCATGAGTCTCCCAGGGTTATACCCTGAGCACCACTGCTGTACTCATTTTACACCTAGCGGCCTCTTCCAACTCTACCACCATTGGCAGGCATGCTGATTACATGTGATTGTAATGAGCTTGACCTACAATACTGATGAGAAGGTCTACTGGAATGAGATTTGAAGCCTGGAGAACTGGCGCCAGAAAAGGAATATGCTCCTAATCAGCGATATAAATGAATTTATAGTGCACTTCAGAACAAAGCAAGAGATGAGCTATCTCCTTAAGATCAGTGGTTTCACAGGGGAGAAATTAGACAGCTTCCAGTACCTTGTTGTCCACATCATGCAGAACCTTGCATGGTCCTTGCATCACCTTAACACCAGGGTAAACATGGCCTGTCAGCTTTTATAATACCTTTGGTGCTTAAAGAACTTTAAACTGCTATCTAAGGTGCTAAGGAACCTCTATATATGTATAGTTGAGAGCCCACTGACAGGAAGCATCAAAGCCTGGATTGGGAACAGTACCAAAACAATAGGTGGACTCTTCAGACGGTGGTGCCACCAGCTGAGCACACCATTCAAACCGAGATCTCTGACCTGAAGTCTAGCTACAACAAGTGGTGCTGAACCAGTGCCACGGACATGAAACCTCAGCCATCCAAGCAAATGACTCTTCTCTCTGTTGCAGAGAAGTGTTTCTGCTCCCTGAAGGCCAATAAAAGAATGAGGACAGGCTTCTTTCCAGCTCCTTCAAAGACTACTCAGCCCTGAACCAGAACAACACCTAGCACTAGACCTGTGCTTTGTTTGCACAACACCCACACCCCTATATATCTACTGTATATATATCTGCTTTAACCTGTATTTATGAACTTTGATTATCTAAAGTATGTTATTTCACTGCAGCACTTTAGCTTGTGGCACAGCATTTTATTGCACTTTATCTGCAGTTCCAAATATCATTCATGATGTTACTGACATTCGTCTTGTAACTATCATTTCTATTATTAGATTATGTGTTATGCAAATTATGTGCTTATATCAACACATTGCAATTTAAAACAGTTATCTTCATGTTATACTATATATGGTTGTTTGTGTTAACAGTAAAGTTTTAATTTAAGTGGCAGTAATGACTAAAATAAGAGGATTCATCAATGCATTGCAATTCATTTCATTATATAAAGCATGTGTGTTTCATTTCACATGTTTGTTTAAGCAGCTAGCTATGCAGAATAAAAAAAAAAAAAAAAAAAAAATATATATATATATATATATATATATATATATATATATATTTAAATATTTTTTTTTTAATTTTAAT
>JAQQZT010000002.1:8235870-8250542 GCA_030068275.1 Clarias platycephalus
GTTGTAGAATGTAGAAAATAAATCACTAAACAAAAACAAAGAAATTTGCAAGTGACCCCAAACTTTTGAACGATAGTACATATAAACATGTTGGCTCCCTTTCACATGTTAACATCGAGTTTCAAAAAAAAAAAATGTTCAGCCATGTTTAATTATTGAAACTAGAAGCTAATAAGATAGATATAATAATCCTTGTGGGCTCCGTCACGCATATGTTAACATCCAGTTTCAATAATTAAATATGGCAAAATTTATATATATACATATATATATATATATATATATATAAAATGATACTTGTTGGCTCCCTCATGCACATGCACACATCACACATACACATGTACACCCACAGCTTTGCCAGTGCCAACACAGGTCTCCGATACCCCACACTACACACCGTATCAAATGTCAGTTGATTCATTTGTTCACGTGAATGGTGATGTCCTGTTTGCAACCTCATCCCTTGCCTCTAGTTCCTACTCAGCTTGGTATAATTGTGAACTTTTGTGTTTGGGAAAGAGAGATGGGTTAAGGAAGACTGAGTGCTGATAGATCATTTGCCTGTGATCAATTGGATCTATTGGAGCTTATTCGTTTGCAGCTCCAACAAATAATTTCAAACTCGGCCCATTTGTTTGTTTGTTAGTTTGTTTGTTTGTTGTTGTGGGATTTGTTTGCTTATTTAATGCATTTATTTGAAATTCATCACATGAATTTCACAATCCTGAAAAACGTTAGAGAGAACGTTTGTGAGTGAGTGAGTGAGAGAGAGAGAGAATAATAAAACCCTGCTGTTCAGCTGGCATTTCTGCGCGTGCTCTGTATTGCTAAACATCACAGCCTTGGTTGACAGGTTTACTTCCTTGGCAGTGGCATCAGTGACAATTTGAAAAAGCATTGCGTCCTCCATTCAGGATGTGACAGAGACATGACAGGAGCAGAACAAAGACACGCTACATGAGTGCATGTCTCAGCATGGGGAGAAATGGGATAAATCACCTTCTTGATCACAGTTGTTTGTGTCAAACTGGCACACACAGTAGTGCACATTGATGAATATTGATGTGAATTAGAGTTGGAGCATTATGAGAAATTATCACAGCATTAAAACCGGAAAGCCTTAAAATAAAAAGCAATTCACAAAGTTATTATTCTCATTATAAAATTATTATAACACATATAAGATTGGTCCATCTGTTACTTTAATTAGTTTTGCTAATTAAATAAAAATCTTATTTTGCCAGTTGATAATTTGTATAAATTAAATACTGAACAAAAATACTGAATCAATTCAAAAACCATTAGTTTTGGCTAGTTAAAAAAATATGGTATTTCTAAGTAAAAACTAAATAGTTAAAAACTACATTTTTTTTGTTTTATAAATTCAAATAACACTACTATACAAAACCATTACTAAATACTTTCTAATATAATCATTAATCATGTTCTATTATTTATGTTTATTGTTAACTTAAATTTTTAATACTCTACATATTATATATAATTATATATATAATTATTTTCTGTCATCACCAAGTTGCCTGTGCAAGATAAATGTGTTCTGTTATTTCTCATTATAGGAATGTTGTGAGATACTATGACATTCACTATAGACATTTATTTATATAAACATTAGGTTTCAAAAAAATCAGAAAAAAAAAAACATTACAAAACTATGTATATTTTTTTCCATCACTAAAGATCCAAAATGTGAGAGACACACATGACGCCACACACATACGCGCACACACACACACATTGTGGTGCAAATTGTGTTTACAGTAAATCCTTACCAATTACTTCCTTCCTTCCTTGCTTCCTTCCTTTCTTCCTTCATTGCATGCTTGTTGTTTGCTTGCATGGGAACAGCAACATCATTTAACTAATGGAATAAAACAATTAATTTTCCCAATCCAATTTCTTCAATTGCATGTAAATGAGTAAACAGATGAAACTGAGACAGCAAGGAAGCTCAGGTGTCTCTGACTGCCACCATGTGTCATTCTACACTGGGTCAAGCTAACGAAGCCCAAGATTGTGATTGCAGATGTGTGTGTATGTGTGTGTGAATGTGTCCATTTAAATCCAAAGTGTTGTTTCATTCTGAAGCCTTAGAATGATTTTCATCTTTGACAGCAGTTGCAAATTTGAGTTTTTTTTTTTGTTCGGATACATTCAGATTTTTATAATTACAGGTTATTTACATGGATGTGTTTGGCAGACATTACATGTAAAATAAGGCTAAAACATTGAAAAGATATGATTATTAAAAAAAAAAAAGAAATATCATATAATTGAAGGTTTCTTTTATGAAAAGACACTTTATATTTGTTATAGACACTTAATATTTATGTGATGAGTCTCCATTGTTCCGTCTCCAGTGTCAGGAGGACAGGGGAGTTTTGGTAAAAACATTAATGGTAAAAAGGAGCTGTTCTAATGTTATGCCTTCGTTTTTTTACTTATTTGAGGACAATTCCTGAATTGTACTTAAAACATTTGGAACAGGAATTCATTCAGACTTATTTTTATTTTATTTTTGCAGCTGTGTACCAAGCAAGAGTTAGATAAATGCAGGGCAATAAAATCTATAATGACCACTCCTTATTAATAGGCCGGTCCTCTATTTTCTTTAAACACAGTTTCCAACCATGCTTTCTTGTTTAGTTTTTACCTATTTCAGGAAAATTATCCCATTCTCTTGATACATGTTGGTAATTTGGATAAATTGAAATTAGAAAATAAACTCATTCCGAAATCTTACTAATTAGGGGTTGTTAAGGAAATGTAAGTTTATTACATTTCTATAATGTGAATGTGAACCAGTACTTGTATCATGGGTCTTCCACAATATTAAATTTTACTATAAATGCTTAAAATGCATAGGGATTTGTTTGTTAATAAGGGATGAACAAAATGGAACAAAACAGAATATGCAATATTAGTACAGGAATTACTTCATAGCAGCATGGTCAATCCTATTCTGTCTCTTGGTAAACAGTCACTTTATTGCGGTATCACACACTGGTAGCTCAGTGGTTAAGGCGTTGGACTGGTGTTCGGCAGGTCCCAGGTTCAACCGCCATGACCACTGTAGAGCCACTGTTGGGCCCTTGAGCAAGGCACTTAACACTGTATAATGAGATAAAAATGTAAGTCGCTCTGGATAAGGATGTCTGCTAAATGTAAATTATCAATTACAGTATATACCAGTAAACTGGTGACAGGATGTTAGGCACCCGTGGGGACCAAAAGCCAGCCAGTGAGGTCCAGTCCCATAAAAAAGCCAATGGCATCCCCAGCATGACATGCAATAGGCCACTGACTGGCCTCCAATCAAATTGATCACGTATGGGATGTACTGAACAAACACGTCATATGCACTCCCCACCCTGAAGCCCACAGCACCCAAAAAGTATCCGCTGCCTATTTCCACACACTACAGCATATCCCCAGAAGTCTTATGGAAGAACCAGAGCTTCCCAGTGGGACAAGGGGAACCTACACAATAATGGGCATAATGTTTTGCATTGTAATGTTATGGCTGCTTGGTGTATCTCTAAGTGTATATTGGTAAATATCAATCTGAAGAATCAGTTGAAACATGGATATGTGGACATATGTTAAGGTATTATTTCTTTTTTTTCTCTCTCTTTCTTTTTATTGTACAGTACAGTATATGTCTTGGCTTTAGGAATGCAGGATCCTTTGCAATATACATGAATCACACCAAAGACAGAACCATACACCAAAAATATAGTAGATGCCATTCCCATATCACTACTATTTAAACTATGACTAATATACCACTTGGAGACTGTAAGATAGCAACAAGACAGCAGATGTACAATAAAATGAGCAATGTTCAATCAGTTATCACAAGTGCATACTTGTGGTAAAAAAGAAAATGATAGATAACTGGCAGCTGTATGTACAGCTTGTTGCTTCCAGATTGCCTCATTTTGTGTGACAAGATCATGTAAAACTGTGCCTCTGGCATGGAAAAAAATTTGAACTCAACCTTAGATTAATGCTTCTGTTAAAAGATTAAGATTTGAGTTTAAGTACATTATCTAATGTAGTAGCTAGTACTAACACAATTGCATCAGCTCGGTAGTCTCGGGAGAAAATCGGCTCACTTGTGTTTCCTAGCTAAACTCCATCTATTATTCACAAATATACAGTACTGTACATACCACCGCAGCAGCTGATGTATTCCGGGTGGATACTTGTGCTAACACCTCCTGTGAGTCATTGTCACAAAACCAACTTGCGCTTGGAGGAGTGAAGCTTTGTTACTGTGTTTGTTCGTGTGAAAAATTAACGGAGGGAAGTAGATGTATGAAAGTTGATGTATTCACATCACATTCTTGTGACATCCTGATATCTTAGTCACCATTTATCACAAAATGCTTAGTGCTTGTCAGTGGACAAGGCAGTTCATTATAATTTTTTTCTTTCTGCTGTGCACCAAGCGTAAGCGTAAGATAAACATGAGGCAGCAAAGTCCAGTGGCCACTCGTTAATAATGAGCAGCTCCTCTATTTCTTTTAAATACAAACCACAGCCATGCTTTCTTGTTTATAGGCTGATAAGAAACAAATCCATGACTATTATACAGTATGTACTTTTCCCTTTAATGACGATGATGATGATTATAATAATAATAATAATAATAATAGTAATAATAATAATAATAATAATAATAATTATTATTATTATTATTATTAATTTAGTTATTTATTTATTTTTCACAAACAGTTACAATTCTGTTTTTTTTTTTTTTACCTACAGTGACAAATAGGTGTCACGTATATATCATATGGCCTCAATAAAGGTTTCAATCTGGTCCACCAAATGAATTTAGAGAGCTGTCTACTTAATTAAAGTTGAGTTGTAGATTGTAGTTTAGGTGATATACGTGTAACTCCTTATGTTCTTTCACCAAGGGTCAACATACAGTAGTGCAATAAATGCAGCATCATAAACGTAGCTACAGCAAATGTGCTGATGGCATGTAACTGTACATTATGAAGATAATAATTTGACTACGGTCTTCCCATGTTCCAAAGACATGCAGGTTAGGTTAAATTCCGTTCAGAAATTGCCCGCCGTGTGTGTGTGGGTGTGTGCATGTGCACGCCCTGTGATGGATTGGCACCCTGCCTCATGTCGTAGGTCCAGCATGACAAGGTACACAGGATACGCGCTATAGAAGATGAATGAATGAATGAATGAATTAATTGTTAAGCAGTTTCTCAAACTATATTTCCCTTGACTCAGTATTATGAGATTTATTTATTTATTTATTTATTTATTTATTAATTCATTCATTTATTTATAATTTTTGTTGTTAATTTGTTTATTCATTTATTTTCAATAAATTGCAGTTTACTTGTATGTTTTGTACATGATGTTTTGTAAATGACAGTTTATGTTACTGTGCTAAAGGAAAGTTTTCAGACCCTTTCAAGTTTTCCGCATTTTGTTATGTTTCACACTCATCATCAAATTGGTTTCTCTCATTACGCTACAAACGATACTTTAAAATGACAAAGTTAATACGGGTGTTTGAAGTGTTTTGTTAATTTATAAACTAAATAAAGACTAAAATATTCCATTTGCATAAGTATTTGGACCCAATTGAGGTCTTGTGCATTCTACTGTTATCAGTGGTCATTGAGATTCTTCCACAACTTAATTGAAATCCACCTATGCCTAATTGAATTCATTGGACATAATTAGGAAAGACACATACCTGTCTATTTAAGTTGTCAGAGTGAAAACAAAGCCAGAATGTGAGACAGGATTGTACCAAGACACAGATGTGGGCAAGGATACATCAATTTTTTTGCAACATTGAAAGTGAACAAGAGCACAGTAGTCTCCACCATCCTCAAATAGAAGAGATTTTGAACAACCAGATCTTGCCACCCAGCAAAACCGAGTAATCAGAGACAAAGTGCCTTGGTCAGAGAGGTAACCAAGAACTGAAGCCTCACTACAAATGAGATACTGAGTTTCCTTGTGGAGATGGGAGAGTTTTACAGAAGGACAACCATCACAGCAGCACTCAACCCATCAGGTCTCTATGTTAGAGTGGCCAGACAGAAGCCATTTTTCACTAAAGAGACATGACAGCCTGCTGGGAGTTTGCCAAAAAGCCCCAGAAGGAATCTCAGACTACGAGAAACAAAATCGTCTGGTCTGATGACACAAGGATTGAACTATTTGGAATCAGGAAATCAGGCCTGAGCATCACCTTGTTAAAATCTTCCCTACAGTCAAACATAGTATAGAATCATGCTGTGGGGATGTTTTTCTGCGTCTGGTAGACTAGACAGTATAGAGAAAAAAAAATATGCAGAAAAATAAAGAGTTATTCTCAGTGAAACCTTTCAGAGTCCTTAGGATCTCAGATGGGGGAGGCAGTTTACAGTTTATCAAGATGCATCAAGATGCCAAAGCATATACAGTAATAAGAAAAAACAGGAGTGGCTTCAGAACAACTTTGTGTACGACAGACCTGAAACCAGTAGAGCGTCTGTGGGGAGACCTGAAATTGACTGTGCCCTTCCAACCTGGTTGAGCTTAAATGATTCTGCCAATAAGAATGGACGATGCTTTCAAAAGAAAGGTGTGCTACAGTACGCTTGTTGAGTCATTTAAAAGATGATTTGAGGTCATTAATGAATGATGTGGTGTTTTAATGAATTATAGGTCTGAATACTTTATTCTTTAATCTATTCATTTATTATTATTATTATTATTATTATTATTATTATATAGAAAACACCAGTTTTTCCTTTGTCATTGTACAGTTTTGTGTAGAATTAAAAGAAGGAAAGTAAAAAAATATATATAATTCATTTTAATATGAGTGTGGAACAAAACAAAATCTGGAAAACTTACAACTTTCTCACAGCAAGTGATGTTAATTTTTTTCAATCAAAATGAAAAATATAGATACATTTTAGAATTTAATAATTAATTAATTAAATGGAGGCACGGTGGTGTAGTGGTTAGCACTGTCACCTTGCACCTCCAGGGCCCGGGTTCAATTCCCATCTCTGTGTGCATGGAGGTTGCATAGTCTCCCCGTGCTTGGTGGGTTAGACATGTAGGTTAGATTGCCCGTAGTGTGAGAGTGAGTGTATGTGTGTGTGCCCTGTGATGGATTGGCACCCTGTCCAGGGTGTACCCTGCTTCGTGTCCTAAGCCTAATGGCATAGGCTCCAGGCCCCCACGACCCTGAATCAGGCGGGATAGAAGGGGAGTGAGTGAGTGAATTAATTAAGTTACTTTTTAATTATTTAATTCTTTGTCCCACTTGACATTGGAAAGTGTCTATTATGGTTTGTTGTCTAAAAGAGTTTTTCACCCTTGGCAAAGATGCTGCTTCAATATGCTGATCTCATTCTCAAGCTCAATTAATCTTAAATTAGAATGCTTCATTCATTTTTATGTTGATAAACATTGCACTGTAAACATTACGATGTGCAAAATGACATATTTTGTCACTAATGTCTCATTTCTATAATTTTAAATGCCTGATTTGAAAGACCTGATTTTCCCCCAACCCCCACCCCCCACACCCCATGACCACCAAATCATAAATCACCAACAGCTTGCATTTCTTGTCAATTTTTAGTCCTTTTTTTTTCTTTATCCACTGTTGTGTGTATTTGCTCTGGAGCTTTCCTCATGCTGCTAGCATATGAAAAAAAAAAAAGAAAAAAAGTGAGAAAAGCAGGGCAGATCATTTTTGCTTCACTGCAAGTAACAATAGCAAAGCCCCAAGTGTGTATGAGCAGCTATGTGTGGCTGTGTAAGAGCAGCTGGATGTGATGCCTCACTGCAAATGGCTCTGTGGAGCCACAGGAGAGCCATTGTTGTGATCATTGTTTTTACCCTAATTTCACAGCATTATCTGTAATTTTTAAATAATAATAATAATAATAATAATAATAATAATAATAATAGTAGAAGTAATGGCGCTTGTATGAATATCCATAGCGCAAAGGTGACCGGTCCAGTTTTTTATGATTGTGAATTATAGTCAACCAGCCCCAACATCAATCATCAGTTATGTTCCCCCATGGCAAGCCTCTTAAATAAATTAGTCCTAGGATTTTTTCCCCCTTTAATTCCATCCTTCCCAAGCATGACTGCTGTGTGTAATATAGGTATATTAATAGACCTTCCCTTGAACACTCTACTTGGATTAGAGAGATTTCAGTACAGTTTGTTGAAAAAGATATATAATTAATGAATAATTAGAGAAGGCCATTGGGCATAAAGTTGTTGCTGCAGCTTGTTTATGTGTGTGTGTGTGTGTGTGTGTGTGTGTGCGCGTGTCTGTTTTGTTCTTGATTGTGGTATTAGTTAGTAACCACATTTGCAGGCTCTTCATGTTTACACTCCCACCCGTCATAACAGCCATCATTAACGTTGAAAAAAGGAGCTGATTATACTCATGTGAAGTAATTGCCTTTTTTCCCCGACATTTCAGAAAGCTTTTTTTTTTTTTCTTTTTTCCAAGCAATCATTTGGGTGCTTCATTAGTACCTAAACCTTGTGAAATATGAAATATGTCTAAGCTATAATATAATTTTTTTTGTTAGCACAGAGAGATTTGGGATTTTGTTTGTTTCTTTCAAGAACTTTTTCCTTTCACAGTGAAATTGAAAAAACTCACCTCTGAGTCGTTGCTTTTACATTGAACGCACTCTATTCCCTGTGGGCAATGAGTTCTTTCTTTTTTATAGGTGCCCTTTTCTAAACCTAGACTGTGCTCACTGAGTATGTCCCTGGGATTTGTCTCTGTCTCATACCGCTGATGATGAATAGATTTCCCCAAACTATTATTCCTGTTTTTTGGGATTTCTGTGAGATTACCACCATTTTCAGACACTGCATGGCTATATTCGAATTACAGGCTACATTGTTCAGTTTAGCTTTTTTTTGTTTTTTTGTTCAGAGTGGATTATGTCCTGCCAGTTCACATCGGTCTTTGAATCGTCATTCATGCGCACAATGACATTTGGGCCATCACTAGTTAATTCCGAACAACGGATGCGATATTAGCTAAAATATGCCTGGGATGTTGCTCTGGAGGATGACAAGCAGGTAATTGACTGTATTTGTTGAGGTCCAGAAAAAGGAACAAAGCCAAATGCCTTGCTTTAGCTGTTGTAGCAGCTGTTGCTAGCAGTGCTATGAAATCCCTGTGCTGCCGGTGCTGACTGACTTCCGTGAGTTCCCTGAGACAAAAAGGTACTGTACATGAATTCAGATTTGAGTGTTATTCAAGTCGCTTTGACAACGTATTGAATATGTATCCAATCTATTACCACGTATGGACATGACTGAGATCCGATCTAAAATTTTCAGATTTGTCTCCTGGGATAGGCTCCAGGCCCCTGCGACCCTGAATACAGGATAAAGCGGTATAAACGATGAGTGAGTGAGTGAGGTTTGTAAGTTAAGACAGCTATATATAAATAAGTAAATATATAAATAAATAAATGTGTCATATTAGGCTGGGAATATGAGAGGAGCCTATTTTTATTAAGTTAGTCAGTTAGAGGCGGCATAGTGGTTTAGTGGCTATCACTGTCACCTTGCACCACCAGGGTCCGGGTTCAATTCCCAGGTCAATTCGATTCCTGCCTCTGAGTTTGCATGTTCTCCCCCTGTTTGGTGGGTTTCCTCCAGGTACTCCGGCCTCCTCCAAAGACATGCAAATTATGGCGTTCCCAAATTGCCCATAGTGTGTTTGTGTGTGTGCCCTGGGATGGATTGGCACCCGGTCCAGGGTGTAACCTTCCTCGTGTCTTAAGTCTCCTGGGAGAGAATGCAGGCGCCCATGATCCTGTATACAGGATTAAGCAGTATCGACAATGAGAGAGTGAGTTAGTTAGGTACATTCAGTCACTATTTTTGCCAGTCCAGAAATAACATGATACAGAATAACAGTGAAATAAATAAATAAAATACTACTACTACTACTAATAATAAATACATATAAAAGAGTTATTATTATTATTATTATTATTATTATTATTATAATTAGTAGTAGTAAAAAATAGTGGTATAGACAGTGATAGGATTATCTATGGAATAACACTGATTAAAATTTTCAAATTATATTACATCTAGATTGTTCAAATAGAATATAGAATATATATACCTTTATATATAAAGGTATATATAATAATACCCTTTTTCCCATTTTTTTTTCTTAGCACAGGTTAAGAAAACTGTTGAGCATTGGAAGAATGTTCAGTTTCACTGAACTTGTGCCCACTGTAAACTAAGAATCCTATGTCTAACTGACTGAAGTGAAACCCAAAGTGACCTTCCAATGTGACGCATTCACAACAAACTTTTTGTGAATTCTGACATGCCTTTTTGGTCACCCAGGTATAAAGATTGATTATTTGAATTAGTGCAAGGTTCACATCACCTTAAAGAAGTTCCTCTGACTTCTTTCATTAACAAGACATTTATGAGTATATAATTATTTTAACCTATAATCCTCTATCTCTAATTGTTATCATAATTGTACACATGATTAGCTGCCACATTCTTGGCTGACTGGGTAAGTACATGTACAAGTGCTCCCAATAAAGTCACTGGGGTCTTTATCAGTCTTTTTATCAGTAGTCTTTTAGACCATGCACATAAACTAAGATCACCAGCCAAAGTTCCGTTTCTTTTCAGATAACAATTACGAAGCACTCACGCACCCTGGCAGTGAGGAAAAGACTTCAGACTTCATCTATCAGCCTCTTTACTTACAAATACTTCCTCCTCTTGGCTGATAATATTGAAAAGTGCTAAGATTTCCTTGTTTGCTTTGCCCTCTGCTTTAACAGCTGTCTGAAAAAGATCCCTAGCAGGAGGCTCTCTCTGTTTTGCATTCATCTAAAGCATGCGTTCACTTAGCATTACCTGTCCTTCAGTTTCTGCAGAACACAGAATCGTCTAGTTAGAGACACAGAGCATGATTTTATTAATGTCATCCTGTTTGCATTTTTCTCCCAGGTTTATGCTGAGGATGGTGTTTTAGCAAACAGATCTCCAAAATGCATTCATATTTGACTTAATACATGGGTTTAATCACAGAATTCAACAGCATGTGGAGGGGAAGGTAGACTTTGCTCGGCAGCCATTATTTTTTAATGTCTTCCGTATGGTGTTTGGCGAGAATATTCACCTTGTGCACAGAGGTGTACCGTTTCTTTTTTTTTTTTTTTTTTTTACATTTAAGCCGAATAAAATATTGAGAGGATTTATTTTCTAGCAGGGCAAAAGCTGATTTAAATACCAAGAACTTTGAAAAGCCAATACACTTTTGTAATTCCTTACAATGAATAAATGAATGAACTAATAACATTTTCATCCATTGTAAATATAACGAGAACAGTTTGGATGGCACAGATGTTTTTTTTTTTTTTTTTTTGTCTTTTTAACATTTTAACATTTAAGCCAAATACAATATTGTGAGGATTTATTTTTCTAGCAAGCTAAAATCTGGTTTAATTACCAAAAATTTTGCTAAACCTAATACACTATTTAACTAACAATATTTGCACACACACACACACACATTTCCCCCATAAGGAATTATGAAAACTCATATTATATGTTCCACAAAAAAAAAAAAAAATTCCAGACAGATAAGTGTTTGTTCGCGCACACGCTGTGTGTGTGTGTGTGTGTGTGTGAAGCTAAAGTAAGATGAGAGGAGGAATGACTCCCTCACTCCCTCCTTCCCTGCCTCCCTTCTCTCACCTCTTATTTGAGAGAAGGGTAGGCTACTATGTGGGGAAACTTTAACACACACACACTAACAGAAACACTTTTCTGTCAGGAAACTTCTTCAACAAGGAACCTCTCTAATGGCACTCGAGTGCGCACACACACTAACGGAATCACTGCAGTAGAGTAAAAATAAAGCAAATTAACCAGCACATTACTTTTGAAAAGAATCATGACAGAGCAGTGTTCACTAACGTAATCAATTCTTTCTTACACAGAGAGAGAAAAATGATCTTTAACAGGGAACCACACGCGCATTATAATAAACAGTACACACGTGCGTTAAAGTGAAATGCTTCACATTGTCATAGTAAACATTTATAATAAATAAATGAACACTACATGTGCACACGGTTGTTGACTATGAGTGACACACGTGCACTGAGACCGAGAATGGGAGACGATTACCCACAATTCCGCAGCGTGAGAGAGAGAAGAACCATTCAAGCACTTGACGCTGGGCGTCAAAACAACAAGGGCATACGTGCTACCTGATACTCGATGATACTTGGTACTCGTATATCAAGACCCGCTCGATTATCAAGCTAAAATCTTGCAGTGATCGCTATTTTGAACATTAATTACTTAGCATAGCTTATTTTACCTATTGAGTCAATAATCTCATTCATTAAAACATTTTTATTCCTGCACCAATTACTCATACATGAATTACTGAAAATAAAAGAACAACTGTGTTAAAACCTAAAAATTCAATTAATACTAAAATATTTAGGCTTGATAACTGGTACCAATTATTGCTATGATTTATTTATTTATTTATTTTACAAATAATAAAATACAAACAGTCTTAATGTACATATTATCCAATAATATAACCACCAAAGAAGTCAATCTGAGAGACTCATATTTAGTTTTGCGCACCCCATACATTTTAATGAGCTAATGATGGAAGGGGACCCTGGGAGGTGGAATATTCAAAGAATGGAGGGTAATTATGCAGATTGCATTCATAAAAGTATTCCTACCATATTGTGTCTTGGGAAAAGCAGATGAAGAGCAGTGTCAGGCTGTAGGGCTCTCTGTCTTCTTGAGATAAATTGAGAAATTTGAAGAATCTGGAAATATTCATGGCACATTCCCTTTTCAAAGTGTCAGTATTGTGCCCTGTCTGTGTTTGTAACATTCTGACTGACGAAATATAAACTGCTGCTGTAGAGAGGAAATGAAATGCCGCTTCAACGGAGCAGGTGATGTTTTATTCTCCGTGCCTGCGCAGTGATGCGCTACAGATGTAGATGAATAGTACTGATATACAAAGTGGTGCCAGTCTCAGCTCCCTCTTCCTAAAACCATATCTCTTCACATCAACTTCTTCATTACTTTACTGATATTAAAGAACACTGCTGGTCTACAGTAGTTCCAATCCAAGATGGATTTTTAAAAATTAACTAAAAACTAGTAGACCTACCCTTTGCTCTCAAAACTTTCACAAAATATTGGAGACTTTCCTTTGAAATTCTCATCCATGTTGATCGCAGGGTGCAATTCTCCATTCTGGAGATGTTTCATGTGAACTTTCTTACAGCAAAATCTCCTGTTCTACCACTTAAGACCTCTGAACTTCCTGGGTACAGTAGCTTAGAGGTTAAAGTGTTGGACTACTAAGGTCCAAGATTCAAACCCCAATACCACCAAGCTCAACTGCTCATATGTGTAGTGTAATAAATGTAATTTGCTCTGGATAAGGGTGTCTGCTAAATGCTGTAAGTGTAAGTTAACTAATGTTCATATAATCTGTTTGAGATACTTTTGCTTTGTCGCAGGCTGCATTATCATCCTGGACGTAACCATAAGAAGATGGGTGAATTGTGGCCATGAAGGGATGCACATGGTCAGCAACAATACTGCACACCCTGTAGCATTGCTATGGGTGTATAGCATTGCTAATGCTATAAACTGTAGCATTTAAGCAATAATTTGTCATTAACAAGTCCAAATTGTGCCAAGAAAACATTCCCCCCACGCCATTACACCACTACACCAGCCTGCACTGTTGATAAACCATAAATTGGGTTCATACTTAACTGATAATCCAATTTCTGGTGCCAAATTCTGATTCTACCATATGTGTGCCTCAGCAGAAATCAACGTTTATCAGACCAGGCTGAATTTTTCCAGTGTACAACTGTTCAGTTTATCTGGTTTCTCACTAACCAGGTACTTTCATCTGCAGACCTGCTGAATGTTCTTTTTGTCTTTATTGCACCGTCCTGAGTAAACTCTAGAGAATTCTGTGTGTGTGAAACTCCCAGCACATCAGCAGTTGCAGAAATACACAAACCAGCCGGTTTGGCACCAACAAACATGTTATGGTCAAAATCAATAAAATCACATTTTTCCACATTAGACTGGAATAGATAGAGTAATGTCAACATTTCCTGAAGCTACTGCCCTGCATTGGCATGGGTTTATGCAGATTATATAATTACCAGGTGTACAGGTTCTCTGGGAGTGTTTGTATAGAGGGACTGGATGTGCTATAATGGGAAAATAATCTATTATTATTATTACTATTATTATTATTTCATTTTTTAACCACAGGGCAAGCTGTCACATATGTATGTAGAGTATTATGGTGAACTGGTATGTTTAGATGCTTTCTTCCCCACTCTCATTGATCAATCAGGTTTGTTGATGGTGAAGTGATTGGTTACTTTACATCTCAGGGACCCCTCTGTGTTTCCTTCTGGCTCTCCCTTTTAGTTATGCTGTTATAATTAGTCCTGCTGGAGTCCCTGCTTGCACGCAACACTAAATATACATTCACCTTATACATTATGTGACTGTGACCATACCTAACTGTTATCTCTCCTCTTCTGCTCTCC
>JAQQZT010000002.1:8251263-8263731 GCA_030068275.1 Clarias platycephalus
GAAGACGGTTCTGGCCTCGACTGATGTTGACAGCTGTTTCTCTGAGGACTTGACTTGGCTGCAGTTGCTTGATAGTTCAGGACTGGAATTTCCTACTAGTCTACCTGAGCCTCCAATAACTGCCTGGACTCCATATTAACATCAATTAACATCAACTGTTATACTGAACTGGCGCCTCAGCTGTTTCACCCAAATGAGGATGGGTTCCCTGTTGAGTTCGATTCCTCTCAAGGTTTCTTCCTATTGCCATCTCAGGGAGTTTTTTCTTGCCACTGTTACCCTCGTCTTGCTTATCGGGGACTATCTGACCATTTTGATTCATGCACATTCAATACAGACTTAAATAATATGTTTGATTGTGTAAAGCTGCTTTGTGACAATGACAATTGTTAAAAGCGCTATACAAATAAAATTTAATTGAGATATGTTGTCTGTCACAAACTTTAAATAAATAAATAAATAAATAAATAAATAAAATTATATGATACTTCCTGGCCAAAAATATTTTCATTTCGGAATGGTCAATTAATAGGCCAGCGTCAAGCAAAGAAAAGAAGTAGTGATTTGAAATTACTCAAACTGGATTAAAAATCCCTTCAAGGCAGTAATAAATTATAATGAAATGATAGTGCTGGATGATCAACTTCGAGTAAGAAATATAATAATAAATAAATAAATAAATAAATAAATAAATAAACAACGAAAGAAGGGTATATGACATGATGTACCCATCATGCACAGTGTCTCTGTGGTATGATCTCGGTTGCTTCATTTGGTCAGGTCATTATGTGGCACCAAAATCGGCTGACTAAATGAATGTACTGAATGACCAACTTGTCCCTTCAAACAGATTCTGAGGAAACATCCATGACTTAGGCAGCAGATAGTATACTGTAATCAAAACTAAAGGTGGCTAAAGTTAATCTTTGTGTGCAACTTTATTCATATTTTTTATTTCATTTATTTTACTTTTTTTTGCCAGTGTATCGGACTAATTTACCATACAGGTCCATGTAAATGAACTACTGTTACAAGATGATAACACATTATAACAACTAATTTAGATACCAAACAACGTTCAAATAACAGCTGCAACCATTGCCAGATTGCCAGAGGACACTGTATATATATATATAGCCTATTATTATTAGTATGGCCCAAAATATACAGTACTGAAATGCTGTAAATGAAAAGATTACCTTGTTGCCATCTGTGAGTTTATTTCTCCTGAAAGAAACTAACATACACACTATTAGCGTGTTTATTTACCATGGGAAGCGTAATGTAAGTGTTCGAAGTGTGCTTGCACCGCCCTCGCTGTAGACAGTGTTCACATCATTCATGCAGATTCTCAAACATATCCCGTAACAAAGGTCGCTGCTGCAGACTCCTGCAAAAGGAGACTATTTGAATGCGTAATGCAGGCACGGTTCTTGGTGGATCTTCACAGTCAAACACACTCTCCTTTATCGTTTCCCACAGCATCAGGTGTCGTAAGATTTTGATAATGGCGGGGGTGGTGGGGGGATGGTTAATAGGAATTGTTCGGCCACCTTTGTCAAACTTAGTCCCCATTCACAACCACTTCTGTATGAGCAAAAATAATACTCAACTATGAATACTTTTTCCTCTGTCGAAAGATCCTTTTTCAACAACAAATGCACAACACAACTTCCTTTTTACTACTGGGAACATATATGGATAGAGCTTTGCCTGAGACGCACAAGTTTCAGTACTGTATATTTTGGTGCATACCATATATTCTTTATGTACACACTAACAAAGGGCAATCAAACCGGGACTTTTGACTGATCTTTATTTTTATATATAAATTGGGTAAGGAAAACAATCAATTAAAAAAATAAAATAAAATTCTTGCTTTCGAGCCAGAAACGTGACAGTGTTTTTTTTTTATGTTTGGATACCATCAAGGGATACAGTTTTCTCAATACACTGAACCCATACCCGTTTTACATCTGAAACACTGGCCTCCCAGGAACTCCTTTAATGACCCCAAAATGTGGAAAAGGCCTGGAGCAAGGTCGGGACTGTTCAGGTGGATGTACCAATAACTCCAAGCCAAGTTCCTATAGTGTGGTATAATCCATCAGTGAGGCTGATAAATGATTGCATATGCAGTTCCCACAGACAGATGCATCCATCTGTTATCCATCAGTTATTTAAGGATTATACATTCCACTTATTGAATGGTCACAGAAAAGACTGCAGTGGGTAAATGTCAATCAGTTTTTAACTTTCACACCTTTATTTATAAGAAATTTCATCCTAGTTTAATATGAACCTTCCTGATACTGTATATTGAGTATCTGAGAGTGGGAGTGTAAATTATTAAAGCTGCAATAAATCTCGATTTTACATTCAAAACAAATGAATTTCAGGCAAATGTGCATTGTTGTTTATATGCCTATTAATAGTTAGTGCAAGTCATATAGATAAAAAATAAATAACAAACACTAACCATTTGACTGGCAATAAAAATGAGGAATAGCATAGTGGGTAATATAATTGAATAAATATTTCTCCACACACATACAAGGAGGATCAGTAAGGATCACAGAGCTTATGGTTGAGATTAGAGGTGTAGGCTAGCACTGGAATCCTGCTGAGGTTAGTTTTTTTTTGTTTTTTTTTGGCATGAATTAAACTTGCAGAACAAAAGCACATCTAATCTTATCTATCTAATCTTATATAATGTTATAATTTTGCCTAACATTTCTGTTGAGATCACATTGAATACAATGACCTACTTTAAGAAACACAGCTGCAAACCATGTCACTCTGCTTAAAGGTGTTTTAATTGCTTTCCTCATTTCAGGGAATGTCATGCTTTAATCAAGCTGTTGGCTACATGCTAGTGCAAAACAGACAGATTCGGTTTTAAAAAGGAATGACTCAGTCAGGGACTATTTTCCTACAGATGTGCGAGTGGACAGTGATCACTCAGTCACTTCTCTTGCTCAGCTAGTGAAGGACTTCCATCCAGTACATCTTGTTTCTTATAAACCTGTATATTTCACAACAGTAATAGTATTTAGATCATAATATTGAAGGATATTGATACTGTTGTTCTGGATTCATAGAGATCTGGCATGATGATTTAAAGAACATTATATCATAGTCAAAGGTGTTCTATCGTCTCTGAAAGCAAAGCATTTCAGGTTCATTAGCTTTGAGAAGAACATAGAAGAAAGGCTTCACTCAGCAGATATGTTGTATCAGAGCTCATTACAGTCTTAATGAAAACAAAACTGGATCAGTGCTGCATGTTGGCATGTTTCTGAACCCAATTAGCCAACATTCTTGCCCTTGATGAACAAGCTCATCAGAGCCATGATTTATTCACATGTTAATATGGTACAAAACACCAAAGCACATTGAAATGAGTACCATCTCCATTCATTAAAAAGAGAGATTTGAAGAAAGGCATTGGATGTTGCTGTGCTAAATTTCCGGAAAATCTGTGTTTTTTTTTCCCCTGACCATATAATGTATTTAACCAAAGTTACATTAACATATTTATGTAGACTACTCGCTAATTTTACCTTGGCTTTATGCAAAATTCACTTTTGGCATGGAGCCAATTAAACAGGCACAGCCGTAAATGCATTCAGTTGCCTTAAAGGTATCCAAAACCTTGCTAATTTGCTGTTACTTAGTTACATACATTCCACAAAAAAAAAAAAAACAAAAAAAAAAAAAAACGGATATTAATTTAACCAATTCAGTTTGTCACAGATCCCTACTGTTCTGTACTTGCATATTCAATGAATGACTTATGACTGTGCAAATTACAGTTCAAACCTGGTCATCAAGTTTGCTGAAGAAGCAACAGTTGTGGGCCGGCCTGAGGAACAACAATGATGAGTCAGCGTACAGAGAGGAGCTTTCAGAACGGTGTAAAGATAACAATCTTTCTCTCAATCTTAATTGAACTTAACAGATCATTATTGATGACAGAAGGATTCCAAAAGGCCACTGACAATACTGTACAGCAATTGAAAAACGCAGAAAAGATGCACATGACTGAGGACTGAGGAACTCTCTTCAATCTGAGCAGCGGATGCATTTCCTGTGACAACTCAAGAAGTTCAACCTGCCACAGTCAGTGATGGTACATTTCTACACCTCCATTGCTGTCCATCCTGACCTGCTTCATCACCATCTGGTATGCTGGTTCCACTGCCAAAGACAAGAGCAGACTGCAGCACATTATTTGCTCTGTCGAGTGAGTGATTGGCTGCAGTCTGTCATTGCATAGGAACTATATGACTAAAGGACATTAAAACAAGCTGGAAAGACTGTGGCTGACTTTTTAAAACTTCTTAAAACAATACGTTCCGGTAACAGGCTGCAGTCCATCAGAACCAAAACCACTTGGCACAAAAACAGCTACTTCCCAAATGCAGTTGCCCTGATGAACCATACCCTAGATCCCCACTGACAGTCTTTTCCAAGACAAATTCCTTGTATATGAAAAAGTACTTGGCAACAAATCTGATTCTAATCTTATGTCTTCCTGAGACAGAATCTCCTGCCTATCCAAGAAGGCCCAGCAGCACCTTGACATTCTGTGAAGGCTAAAGAGAACAAAACAACAAAACAACCCCCCACCCTGCCACCACACACACACACACACACACACACACACACACACACACACACACCCACACCCACACCCACACACACAATTTATCCCTTTCCACAGAGGGATAAAATAGAGCATCCTAACCAGTTTGTCTCACTGTGTGATACAGGACCTGCACAGACTGTCTCTGAACACACAACACTACAGTAGATTGTAAGGACATATAATGATCAATTTGCTTTCTCTACCCACTTCAAAACCTCATACAACAACTGCTGCATCTGCAAATTCACCAGCATTGTTGCTGACCTCTCCCACCCTGCACATGGACGTTTCACTTTCCTACCATCTGGCAGAATATATAGAATGACTCATTCCACCACAAGCAGCCTTCACAACAGTTTCAGACTGCTCAATCCTGCCTCCCAAAGCAGACACCAAACAACATTCAAACAACAGCTGCAACCATTGCCAGATTACCAGAGGACACTGGGTATATATATTATTATTAGTATGGCCTAAAATATTCAGTACTGAAATGCTGAAATGAAAAGATAAACAATATCACCTTGTTGTCATCTGTGAGTTAATTTAAAAAAAAAAAAAGACCACTTGTACTAACTTAACTTGAAAATGTCCAGTAATCGATGTTCATCAGGAAAGGAACTTCAGCTGTATCCAGAGATCTTTGACAAAATCAAAACAGCTATCTTTTTTTTTTTTTTTTATTACTTTGCACTCCCTGCACTGAATAGGTATCATTCATTTATGACTGTTTAATGTGCGATCAATATGTGAGTCATTTTCCCGTGCACCATGCTTATTTAGTTATTAATGCACCATGCAGTACTTAGAAGAATTAGCCAAATATTGTTTAATAATAATACCCAGGATGGTAAAAACCTTTTTGATGCACTGTTAAATAGACTGTTGGTAGTTAATGTACTGTTACATTGCACTCCAAATCAGTTAAGCAATATAAAATCTGAAATAGCGCTAAACAGCAGTAAATAGCACTCCTTTTATTAATGTGTTTATTTTTTACAGTATATATAAAGTAAGGGGGGGCGGGGGAGGGGG
Organism: Clarias platycephalus; assembly: GCA_030068275.1. Lineage (NCBI taxonomy): Eukaryota > Metazoa > Chordata > Actinopteri > Siluriformes > Clariidae > Clarias > Clarias platycephalus. The sequence goes on from JAQQZT010000002.1 coordinate 8,256,950, forward strand.
GGGGTTGCCACGCCTCTTCAGTTTCCCTTGATGGGATCAGTCACTGACAATATTATACAATTGTATTTAATGTGCTTGTTTTCATGCTCTGTCTGAGTTAGAAGCCAAATCAATACTTGACAACCAGAGGATCCCCAGGTAATGCAGAAAATAACTGCTTTAATGGTTTGCTTTTTCTTTTCTTCACTTTTAATTAAAACAAAATATAAAAAATAGGTTAAAAAATAAATAAACCTGTTTTGTCAAAAGAAACATATCCGGCATCATCTGACTTATAAATAAATAAATAAATAAATAAATGTGTGGTAAATTATTCAAATTTTGGCCAATGCTTTTACCTGTGCTGATACCCATCGCATTTTTGCAACCTTTGACATGCACTATGGTGACAAAAATTCATTAAAACCAAGGAGACTGGACCTTCTTTTCCAACATGTAAAATGCAAAATAGAATAAACCAGTTTCCCGGAAAACATTACATTTACCACTTTTTTCTTTCTTTCTTTCTTTCCTTCTTTCTTTCTTTAATCATGCCTTTTCCCTGCTAATTGAAAAATAAAAGCAGTTACGAAAACTCCTTGTCAACCTTTGGATGTCTGAAAGCAAGTGAATACTGTAATTTGAGCTGCCACGTCAGAAGGTTTGCCCCTGCGAATTGATCTACGGCACTATTTCTGTTTGTTGCATCATTTGTGCTGCTTTAGTTTGTCAGCTTGTTGCTGCCAGAGAGACGCTCCCCTGCTGACAATCCATGTCTTCTAACGCAATGCATCATCTTAAAGTCTACTCCAGGTATGAAACAAGAAACAAGCAAAGAAAGTAAAGGGAAGAGCTGGTTGGTTATTGAAGCCAAATGATGACAGATTAAAATACCCGTCTAACAGGTCACACTGTTTATGGGTGGTTCTACATTTGCCGCCAGCCCTCCCTTCTCCGTGCGCATGGTGCCCAGTCCATTTTTCTCCTCTTAACATTTGGTCATTGTGCTGCAAGTAGTTTGTCACGATAATTGCATGCTGCAGCAAGGTAGTGTTCAGTATTCCTGTTCCATGTCCCCCTGTTTTAAGCACCATGGCAAGACACTACAGATTAATAGGGTATTTGTTTTTAAACAATAGGCCTGACAGTCTGTCTTTGCTAGCTGATTGTTAATATTTTTACAAGCATTGGATTCACATTTATTTACGAAAAGGGCTTTGTCTAATTCAACATGACAATTATGCATGATTAATATAATAAAAAAAATCTAATATTTTGCCAATAGAATTGAAATGTGTGCTTCACTGTGAAGATTAGGGCATGTAAAAAAAAAAAAAACTAACAAAAAAAAAAACGCATTTGCACTGCACTATAAACACACTGATCCACCATAACATTATGACCACAGACAGGTGAACAGAACAACGTTGATCATCAACTATACCACAGTGACAGTATCATGGCCACCTAAGATTTGGTTTCCCGTGCCTGAGAGGACCAAAGACCAGTCCCTCCTTTTTACAGAAAAGCCAAGGGATCACAAATTACCAAAATATATAAATGCTGGCCGTGATAGAAAAGCATCAGAACACTCAATGCACCAAAGCTCACCTTGCATGAGGCCCAGCAGACAAAGAGCCCAAGGCTGCTTACCTGGACTCCAAAGTCCCCAGATTCCAGTTTAATCAAATACCTGCGGGATGCACATGGGTGCCCTTCCCACAACCCATAGCACTCAAATGCACTGTGGCCATTGTCTTGGTGCCAGACACCACAGCAGACCTCTTAAGGCCCTACAGAGCCATGCACCTGCTCATTCATGTCCTTATCCAATCAGCAAATTATGTGGCAGCAGCAGTCCAATGTACTGTAGATGCAGATTCAAGAACTTACCTTGTTGTTCTTGTTCACACCAAGTATCAGGAAGAGGAAAAATGCGATCTCAGCTACTTTGATAGTGCCAAGGTTATTAGCTCCAGATGAGCTGGATTGATGTTTCAGAAACTGCTGGCATCACAACTGTGTCTAAAGTTAAAAAAAAACTTAAGAAAGGGACGAAAAACATTGACATAGCACATCTATAGGCAGAAACACCTTGTTGATAAGAGAGGTCAGACGTGAATGGAAAGGCTGATTCACACTGAAGGAAGGCTACATTAACTAAAAAAAACTATGTTTTACAACCATGGTGAGCAGAAAAGCATCTCAGAATGCACAACATGCCAAACCTGTGGTGGATGGGCTTCAGCGGCAATACATCAGAAAGCACTCCTGGACAAGAACAAGGATCTGAGACAAAATTGGGCACATGGTTACCACAACTGAACAGTGTATTATTAAGAAGAAAAAAAGAAAAAAAGAAAATAAAGAGAGCAATGTCTAACTAAGTAATTTTGCACTGTGAAATAAAAGGCCATATTTAACGGTATGTACTGTAAATGTATAACCATGATATACAGTATATTATGGTTGAATGTTTTGATTGCGTTGAGTGGACGAAGCTTACAGTATGCCTTTGTTAATAAATAAATAAATAAATGACAATACAGACATGCCCACATTGTTGGTTTTACCTGTTTTGTCAGTTTTGACATTTGATGATTGTTCTGCATGTAATGACCTCTTCATAATTGCATGCTGTAGAATTCAGCACCCATGTTCTATGTCCAGCACAATTTGTATGAGCCTCCAAAGTACAAGCTTGGCATTTACTTAACGGTGATTGACCTGAGCCATTTTTAAAGCTTACGTGAGACTTGAGTCATGAATATAAGGAATGGTTGTTACATCTAGTAGTTTTAATACATGAATGAATATATAAACTTATCAATCAATTAATCAACGTAACTCCTGCGAACAATATTGTTTCATCAGAAGACAGATATACCAGCAGGGCATATGACGTGCAGAGACGTCAAGAACAGGGATGTAAAATGCAGGTCTATAAATAAACTCAGCAGTGCATCTTCCTGCACTACAAAATGGCCCACTTTACAGAAGAGAAGATGTGACTGAACAGAAGGAACTGCAAAGTGTCAGTTTAAGAAATAATTTTTCTAAACCATACCCTAAATAGTCAGAGATCATTTCTGTATGGTGGGAAATAAGTTGCATAATGTAAACGCAACCGAGTGAAAGTGTTTCTCTTTCAGCCTTTTGCTTGGAATAAAATTCATTAAATTATCATGATGAATAGTATTATGTGAAATCTGTTCTTTGTATATTTTAAGATAGCCCAGGGTTTTTTATGAAAATCATTCAAAACTTACCATGGTGATGTGGTATATTATTTACTTTATGGGGTGCTACTGACATCAAATGTGAGTTAATGGATGTTTGGGAGGAATAAATCATTTCATAAAATTGCCATGCAGTCACACAGCATTGCTTTCTGTATTTGATATATTGGACTTAAAAGAGAGCATTAAAATTGCAGATATGACAGATATATAACATATATAATAATAAAGGTGCTGTGATATTTCAGTATATGAGAAGTGCATGCTCTCTATGAATCTGTTGATCATTAAGCACTACATGGACCCTGTAATCTATTATGCTTTCATAATGGAAGCGGTATAATGTGCCACGTCAGCATTTTTATATAGCAATAACCTGCGTAGCACTCATGATTTAAAGCTTGGTCCAACAACTTTCTTTTTTGAAGGCATCCCTTATCTGCAGTCACGAGGTTTAGATCTTGAAAACATTGCATTGCCGCAGTGAAACATAAATCCTCACACTTCTTTGCTGGCTTGCCGGATTGCAAAGTAAGGACAAGCTCAAATCAACAACTGCAGTGCTGATATTGCCTAGCTAAGGGGGTTATAAAAAAATAAATAAATGAAATGTAAAAGGCAGTGATCTAGTTTTGCTTGTGTATAGTGAATAGATAAGGACGAAGCTTGATAATGTCTACTGGCCTCAGGCAAAAAGAAGAAGGGTCAAGCAGAGGAGGAGTGCATAAAGTAGAAGTGTGACATGGTCCATGCTTAATTTTGCCTGTTGAATTGGCAAATTGGAACGTCTTGATTTTACGTTCGCATGGTTGCTAGAAACTTATAATTAAAGAGAGTTATATATCACGTAACATTAAATCCGAGGATTTAAGGAGCATCAAGTTGAGGAAAATAGTTGGATCAAGAACAAAGAGCAGAGAAAAAACACAAGTGCTAGTAGCCAGAAGTGCTCTCAGTTATAAGAAACACACTATAACACAGAGGTAATTTCACAACTGAGGTGTCATCTGAGTCCCACTGATATTACATTTGCAAATACCATGTGCATGTAATTTTAAAGTTAGAATAGTCTACTTTTCTGTTTCTCATACAAATAATGTAATCTAATGCAAAAATGACATTATGCCAAAAAATTTTAATTTTTGTCTTAGTCTTAATGGAATAGCTACTACACACTAATTTGCATCTACTGTATATGTAAATGAGTGCATGAATAGGTCTCCCCCCCCTCCATCTAGGGATTATACTGGCCTTGTGCCCAGTGGATCTACAAAAACACTGACCCAGATAAAGTGGAAGAGGATGAAATGATCATCAGGTTTAACATCATGATGACTCTCTATTATGCTAAGTTAGCCTAGCATTCTGTCGTTTAGCACATTTAATAAAATTTATGCATGGGGTTAAGTGTTTACCTCACTTTTAAATGAATTATTAAATCTTTTAGAAAGAACCACAAACTTTATTGCCTTTCCATGAGTTTAAGAGATGAGTGTAGAAGGAGTAGGTTACATATGACATATGATAAAATACAAGGATGTAAAGAGCTGGCAGCAATACAAATGCTGCACTGAGCTGTATACTGTACATCATTAATCAGTAGCAAGTGCAAAATGTACGACAACATAGTGTGCGTTTCCAGAAGTGCTCTTTTATGCAAAAAAAAAGGCTAATTTTTATATATTAATATCATGTCAATATTACTACAGTAAATTAATGATAATTTATGCAATTTGTGGTGGGTGTAAACGATATTACAGGAACATGCTGGAGGTTTGATATCAATATTGAAAGTCTCTGGTTTTGTGTCCAAAAAATTATTTTAGAGCTATATTTCTGGTCATGATTTTATTGGCATTTAAATGAAGACATGCAAATGGGATAGTACCAGTTTTAAAAAGGTTAAGCACAATATTGTGTAGGTTTCCCTTATGCCACCAGGTGTCTCTGGGCCCTTGGGGCGTGGCTCCACAGGACCTCTGGTGGTGTGCTCTGGTGTCTGGTACCCGGAAGTTAGTATCAGATCATTTGTTGTGGGGTGGGGACCACTCAGTGTATCCCATGGATGCCTGGTCAGATTGGGATCTAGGGAGTTTGGATGCTAGGTCAAAGCCTTGGGCTCTTTGCCTGCTGGGCCACTTGCCCAGCAGGCTGGGGTGGACTGGGTGCTTTGATGCCTTTCTATCATGGAAGTGGCTTTTTTTTTTTTTTTTTTTAAAGATTTAGGCTGGGCCAAGACAAAAACCTTGAACTCTTTCCCTGCCAAGCCCCATATACAGTATGGCAAGCTGCAATCTGCTGGGTTCATGGCCAACATTGACTTTTTTATGAAGTTTGTACTGCATTAGCTTTTTAGTGGATTTGGGCCAGACAGACTGGCCTTCGGTGACCACAGGTTAGATGGACCTTGGGTGCCCATGATTCTGTCGTATCAGTTTCCTGGTATATAATTGATAGTCCATGTTTTACAATTCACCTGGCAGTGGTGTTAGTCTTATGGTTTATCGCTATATTAACAGTTTCATAGATGAAAATTGTATTTGTTATTTCTTTATTTAGCCACATTTGCTTTTGGGAGTTAATATTGTTTCTAATTGCTATGATCTACTGATCATAAGGCCAGGCTATTATTCCCAGGCACAATTTGTTATTAATCCCCCAGCCATCTATAGACCACAAATCTGAATAATAATATAATAACAAGGCACTTAGAAATCACAATAACAGAAAGTGTTTAGTTAAAATCTGCCCCTAATAAGCTTACAAAACAGTTAAGCAAGGAACAGAGTCCGTTTACAGTGTTGAACACTTAATTTCTTTTTAGTAAACTCTAACTAATTTTAATCAACACAAACGTCATTGTGTTTATAAAACCCCCAAGTAATATGAGGCAACATGTGTTTCATTTGGAAAGAAGTGCCACCATAGTGCCACAGATCATTCAAGCAGAACAGCTACAAAAGCGCGATCAGATGACAGTGAAGCATACGTAGTGGGAGGTTGAAAAGTCACTGAAGGGCTCATCTGTTTAACAGCATGTGACAGGTGAAAACCAATGGGCAGGATTGCTCTTATCCACCTTTTCTCACTAAAGATTCGGCTGAGACTGAGATTTCAGCTCAATCACCGCTGCACTGAGGAAACTCCAAAGAATATAGAGGATGGATAGATGCTGGATTTTAAGAAAGAAAATCATTCTTCAGAAAACTAAGTAAGGTATGCTAAAGTTGACACCTATCAACTTTATCTCCATTATCAACAGTGTACAGTATGAGTAATGGTGAAATTAGATGGCGATCTAGCTTAGTTAAATTATCCTAGGGTTTCAGTCGATTTCTAAATAGGTTGCTCACTAAAGATGTCATGCACTAATTTGGATATTGAAACAAGTGTTAAATTGAAAATTTAAAATACAGTGGCTTGCAAAAGTATTCGACCCCCTTGAACTTTTCCAGATTTTGTCACATTACAGCCACAAACATGAATCCAATTTAATTGGAATTCCACGTGAAAGACCAATACAAAGTGGTGTACACGTGAGAAGTGGAACGAAAATCATACATG
>JAQQZT010000002.1:8367981-8380143 GCA_030068275.1 Clarias platycephalus
CACGATCTTCCTGGCCTTGGTCCAGCACCGCTTGGTGTAGATTGAGTGCAGGTCAGGGAGCTTGGTGCGGATGATGCGCTCAGCTGAACGCACCACGTCAGCTATGGTATATTTACTGTTAAAAAATGTGAAAAAAAAGTTAATTTTTCAGTATTGAAATAATACTTAAACAGTCGACTTAGTAATTTACAGATAATGTCTGTAATTTTACAGAGATTTGTATGTAGTTCTTAAAAAAAGGAAAACTACTATAAAATTTTAAAGTTATTTTCCGTAAAATTAGGGCTTTTTTTTACAGTGTACCATTGTTTATTAAATGTTTATTAATTACCATTATTGGTATAAAACAATTAAAGTATGGAGTATATACAGTACAGTATAGCTTCAATAATTTATATCTCACAGATACCTGCAATTACAGCTGCAAGTCCTTTAGGATATGTTTCTACCAGTTTTGCACATATAGAGAGTGAAAAATTTGGTCTTTCTTCTTTGCAAAATAGCTCAAACTCAGTTTCAATTTCGGTCTCATCTGACCAGAACACCTTCTCCCACCCCATGGTTATTGCAAACTGCACACTAAACTTCTTATGCCTTTCTACTTGCCATTCTTCGATAGAAGCCAGATATTTAAGGTGCATGACTAACAGTTGTCTTGTGGACAGATTCTCCCACCTGAGCTGTGGACCTCTGCAGCTCCTCCAGAGTTACCATGGGCCTCTTGGCTGCTTCTCTGATTAATGCTCTCCTTGCCTGTCAGTTTTGACTGGATGGCCATGTCTTGGTAGGACTGCAGTTGTGCCATACTTTTCCATTTTTAGATGATGAATTGAACAGACATCCATAAAATGTTCAAAGCTTGGAATGTTTTTTTATAACCTTTAAACCCTGCTTTAAACTTTATCCCTGACCTGTCTGGTGTGTTCTTTGGGTTTCATGATACTGTTTGTTCACAAATCTTTTCTAACAAACTTCTGAAGGGTTTCACAAAACAGTTGTATTCATACTACGATTAAATTACATTCAGGTGGACTTTATTCACTAATTAGGTGACTTCTGAAGGCAATTGATTCCACTGGATTTTAGCTAATTAGTTAGTTTGACATGATTCAGCAAGTTTACAGCGATGCTTTAATGGTGTGACACACGCTTCAAGAGTGGAAGAACAGCACTGGAAGAGATCAGGAAGACCTTCAACAAGCTTAAACCCTGAAAATGTCAAAACCATTTGGCAACTTGAGCATGATGATTGTCGGCAAACAATCCACAACATTGCTGCCATTGTCAAAGTGCCATACGGAACAGTCCAGGCAATCCTCACATGTGAATTAAAAATGTGCTGTGTTGCTGCCAAATTTGTCCCCATGTTGTTGACCCAGGAACATCATGTCAACGTCTGGCAATCTCATCATGCTGTTGATGCCCCATCTTTCATGTTGAGAACTATTACCGTTGATACAATTTTTGTGTTTGGGTATGACCCTGAGATGAAGCAACAGCCTTTGCAGTGGAACATCTCCATGACTGAAAAACACGGGCAGGTCCACAATAGTGCCAGGCGCATTCTCATCGTCTTTTTCAAAATTTGCAGCTTTCAGCTTTTCAGCATAATATTTTGCAATTAAATGTAATGATTGGTGTTTTTGTTTGTGCAATATTATGTCATCCCATGCAAGCTCCATTTTTTGTGCTTCAGCAAGGCACAATGACTAATGGATAGCTTTACTTGTTGACTTCCAGTGAAGTGATGAACCATTGTTCATTTGTTCCCTACACTGTTCACAGTTCACTCCCTATGGTCTGGAATGCTTAACATGGCAGTATACTTCTCAGGAAACTAACAGCTGATCAGAATAAAGTCTAAGTGAACATGAAACAGCTCTTCTCCTGATTCCATCATTCAGAAAGATGGTGGAATAATGAGTAAGGCACTGTTCATATCCTTGTTGTTACTGGTGTTGACCAAATTGCTCTTCCAGTTACAATAGAAATGGCCAATCCATACTGTATTAAGAATGCCCATGCAGAAGCTGGGTGAATAAAGATTTATGAAGAGTTAAAACAGTAGTAGAAATGCTTTTGTGTCAGAATTTACAGAAGGATTGGGAGATTTGGAAGTAAGCTGTTCTGTTATGTTCTTGTGCATCATTACAAATTGCACCATTTGAAGTTTTATTTGTAGAAATCTTGTTAGTTTAAAATCTAGCTTTAAATCTGTCTATTTTTCAGAGCAACATTCCGTAACAAAAAACATATAGTGAAACAAGAAAATAAACACAAAAACAGCATAAAAAGCTTACAATAACTACAAATTTAATGGCAAGAGCAAGCACAAATAAATTTTTAACTTAACCTTAAACATGGACTTAAATATAAAACAAAAGGTGAAATTACATGGAAGCTGCAGTGTGTTGCAGTATACGTTGATGGGGAGTCTGTAATTAGAAAAGAATAAGCTGCAGGTGTTTAGAATTCCAATTAGACAGATTCCTGTGTGTGTGTATGCGTGTGCATGCTTATGGAGGAAAGGCTGTGTACTTTACTTTGATGTTTCTTCCTCTTTAATTGCCCTCGTCATCACCTGTACACTGCTTAGATCAATCCATTATCATCATACAATTTTCAGGATCAGTCTGTAAATCCTCTTTATGGTTTTTGCGCATTTTATCTGCACTGCCAGACACCAGTTATGTTGCTGCAGCTAAGATAACCAAAAGTGTTTAAAACATTACTGCAGGGCCAGAGACCAGCAAAGTTTCTAATTCATCAATACTCAAACTTCACCTGGAAATTTAAACAGAAAATTTAACTGTGCTGTACACTGGCCCTCCTTAACTGCTATAAGATCTTTGACTCGCAGTGCACCACTAACACGTGGCGAGATCTTACAGGAAAAGGGTAGTTTTATTAGGAAACATGAGAAAGGGAAGGTACTGTATATTTGAGGGAGGAAGTCATGTAGTGAGTGACAGTGGCGGGCAGAGTGGCAGAGTTGACCCGGCAGCAGCTCCTGCAGTCTTCTCAACGACTTCATCCCTCACAGTCGGGTGTGGCCGAGGACAGAGTTCTAACATGGTTGCAGCCAACACCAGCTGCCACTCCTCCAGTAACTGCAGCAATGTTCCCTCATGAAAAAGGGGACATTAACATCTATGCAGCGGCATTTTCCACTTTAGCAGCTGGATCGCAAAGGCTGGCTCTTGGCAAAGCTAAAAGTGCTACAGCAGCTCATGTAGTCCTTTATCTGCTGTCTAATGTGCAGCAATCAAACAGCAGTGATTAGTCCACCCCCTTTGAAACACCCATGGGATACATAAAGCCAGGGTTGGAAAAAGGACCAGACCACCAGGAAAGTTTTCAAAGTTTTCAGTGGATTTCAGTCTAGGACTGCATTAATTTATCTTGAAGCTCTTGTATTGATCATGGGAGAGTTCAACTGCCAAGGTCTTCTCCAGTACAGTACATCCCTAAGATTGGCCAATCCCTGTGTGAAAATAATGTCTCATGCTCCCTGAACCACTGTTTCAGAATTTGAGCCTGATGAATCCTGGAATTCCATCTTGAAATATGCCCATGCCATCAGGAAAGAAAAAAATCCATTGAGGGATAAACCTGATCATTCAATTTATTCAAGTAGTCAGTGGATCTCTTTTTGGGGTACATAACATTGCAACTTTGGACCATAACACTGCCACCACATGTTTGCATGGTAGGCACTAGGCATGATGGGTGAATCGCTTCATTTACCTCTCTCCTACTCTGAAGCACCTAACAATCTGGAACACAGTTCATCTGGACTTATCAGAGCACATGACCTTTTTCCAATGCTCCACACTACATTCTTTATCCCTAACAAATGGAAGACCTTTTTTTCATTAACTGGTAAGTATTTCTTTGCATAGTGCATGTGTAAATCCTCTAACTTTCATTAATAAACATAGCTGATAGTTCTACTTTCTTTATAAGATTTGATTTCAATATTGTAATAGTTTCCCTAAGTAATCTCCTAAGTTATTTTCTTGAGGCAGGAGAATAATTAGTCGCTTCTGAAACAATGTAACTGCCATCACCACAGAATGTCTTCTGACATGATTATTTAAAAATGAGAAGATGCTCACATTTAGGGTTAAATAACTTGTTACCAGCTGAACTATAAAATTTTAGCATTTTTTCTTTTGGTTGTGCAGTGTATGTTAATCAGTAACCGGTAACAGGTAACCAGATGGAAGGTGGAATGCAGTTCCTTGGTGCATTCCAAAAGTACATCTGCCCGTGGAAATCAACTTAATGAGGATGGATGTAAGAACGGTTCTTTTCTAGGCTAGAAACAGATTCGACAGATCTAGACTTGTTCATCATCAACACGTGTGACATTATTCCGCATGCTCCCAGAACCACGCTTTCACAGTTTGAGCCTGATTAATCTTTGTCATTCTGGAATATGTCCATGCCACAAGGGAAGAAAAAAATCAATTGATGGAATAACGTTCAATACATTCCACTGACTTTATTTTAATGCCCCATAATGTTGCTATGCTTAGAGTAGATCAATTGAAGCAACACACTTCATAACACTGAATTGGCATCATTGGGGATCATGATTTTGTTCAACAAACACATTTCTTACAAGAAATGTTGACAGTTCCCCAGGATCCTTAAGAGTTTTAATAATGCATTGGACAGTTTAAAATATCAGTAATTTTAGCTTTATTTTTACATATTGCAAAATAGCTGTTAAGAAATAGCTGTTAAGAAATAGCTGTTAAGAAAATAGCCATTAAGTAATTAGAGGCTACTCACTATAATGCCAAAGAAATGTTGGCAGATGAAACCTAGTGATCACTATAGTAAACTACAAAGTAAAGATCTGATCAAAGACTCCTAAGTATGTGCTTATTTACTGTACATCCAAATGTTATTTTTAGCCACACAATTTGTTAGGTATTTGATGATGGTGTTAGTATTAACTGTAGTAGTAGTAGTAGTAGTAGTAGTAGATAGACTAGTCCACACTAAACATTGTTCAATCTAAATATCCTTAATATAAAAAAAAAAAAACATGACAAAAGAGTACAATAAAAACAGAATAAGGATATAGAATGGATTTGAATTGTGCATCAAACAGGAACATCAAAGTCAAGTTCAAGAGTAACTCATCAAAAGACAGTCAGAGAGGCATGGTCTCTCATATATAAAACAAAGTACTCCAAATATGACCACTCTAGCTTTTTAGGTAATTTGACAATTACGCTATGACTACAGCCCAGAAGCTAGAAGCAATACAAAACCATCACTTTATATATGCTTCATGTATACTGTATTGTCATATCAATAAGCCCATCAAACTCAAATATGCATCAATGATTATCCATCTTACTTAGACTTAATTACACTTGGTTCCTCCTGCCCCGTTCTGTGCATTGTGTGGCAAGGTTTTCTCCAGCTTGAGAAGTCATGCCAGTCTTCTACATTGAAATAGTGTTCTTACCCTTCCAAGTTCCAATCTTGGTTTGTATCTTTGCTCCGAAGAACACACATTGGGTTCTGGCTTTGATCCACCACCATCACAGGAGAGTGTCCATCTTCATCACGGGTTATCTGGTTTCCATAGCGCTTGGGTTTTAGGGGGTAGGAGTGCTAGCCTGACGCCCAACCCTCTTCCTTTTGCAGTGGGGCTTGGGACCGTCCATGGCGGAGTAGATTATCCAGATTAACTCCCTTTCAAAATTATTATAGTTTCCCTCAGTTTCCATCTCTTTTTTTTATGTCTGTTACACTGTACTTTTATAAGTGTCTTGTTTGCTTTTTATACGTAAGTGGAGTTTGTTACTTTGGATAACTTCTTCCTTAATTGTCATATTCTGTGAGTCATAGTGGAATGGAGTGCAATGCATAATGCACAAATTTTCCTTCATCAGTGTACTGTATATGGTGGTTTGTCTAACACTTAATGAAGTTTTTTACTGACAGTGAATGTTGAGGTACATAAAAGACACGGGCAGGATTACAATTAACAGCTTAGAAATGTTTTTTTCAACGTTTTCACATGAATATATTAAAATCGTCTCGGGTTACTTTGCTGTAACCCTGTTCCAACGAGATTGTCACGGACATTGGCGATATCGCCCGCCCCCCCCCAATTTAGGTATGTGAAGGAGCAGGGCCGCGGAAGCTGGATTTTGCTACGCAGTAGATGTTTTAAAAGACAGTGGCACACGAGAGGCGCAATGTGATGCGCCCCAGAGACTTTAAAAAGGGGGAATGCCGCCCCTTTGATCTCCGCGAGAGGACAGTGCATGAACGAGCTGCGCAAGCTCCCGCGGCACCTTCACTTCCGCGTCGAGCCCGCCTTCTCATCCCTGCCGCCGAAGTGGAAAAGGCCGCAGAGCAGACTGCGTTAGGGCCCCGATCCCAGCCGGGAAAGCCGCCCAGCCGACGGACGTCCAGGAGAGACTCCCGCCTGTAGCCGCGTCCAGAGAGAGCTGGGAGGCCCGGTCTTGGCTCGCGTTCAGCGGGAGAGGTCGTGTGCAGGAACGCTACCTCCGCGTGCTCCAAAGTCGCCGCTCTGCCCACTGTCACCAGCCTGTGCCCGCATGCCAGTGGGGGCAACTGCCAACCAGACCTGCACGTGCATCACCTTCCCTTCCCTTTCTTTACGTCCTCCCTCCTTTCCCTAACCCTTTCCTTCCCCCTTTTTAAAAAATAAATTACCCTTTTTCCTGTAAGACCTCGCCTCGTTTCCGTGTTTCATGGTGTCGCCTGTGCACATAGGGTCGAACCCGTTACAGAGATGCTGCGTGCAAACGCTATGGGAACATCTTTTTGTATTGTGCATGTGTGTATCAAACACGACAAATTTTTGGCTTAAATAACCACGGTCAGGTGACATAATCTGATGAAGTGCACCTGCGGGTTATAAATAGGAGTGAACCGGAAACATTCCTCAGATCAATTTTGTCTGAAAGGACGTCCAGTCACACAAGCAGTGCGGCATTGGAGCGCACTATCTCGTTCCCACTTTTTCAGCGAACAGGGTTACAGCAAAGTAACCCGAGACGTTCCCTTTAAAAAGCTACACTTGATGCTGCGTGCAAACGCTATGGGAACGAGAATACCAACGCCACCGCAATGCAAGTGTCTGGACCCCCAGGGTTGTGTTGCGTGTGTGCACAATAGCCAAGGAGGTCTAAGACCTAGCTCTGGGAGGCTAGCGGCGTTTGCCTAGTGGCGGCCGCCCCCCGGTTGCGGCCCCCGTAGCATATGAAAAGCTGCTCTGAATTACACCACTGGCTAGTGCGGAGGACGTAACTCTGAAGAGCACGTACTGGACAGAGTAAGTGAAGTCTTCCTGCTCCGGAGCTGTAAACGGCAGAGGACAGAATGCTTTGAGAACAATTGGGTGCATGGTTGAGAATGGAACTTTCGGAAAATAGTTCGGGTGAGGACGCAGAATAGCTTTGACTAGCCCAGGCGGTTGACGGCCTCAACCGTTTAGCTCCACAAATAAAACGGGCAACTAAAGGGTACTTTCCCACAGAAAGCCCGTCGGTCAGAACATGACAAGCCGAAATAGCGGCTACGTATGTTCTGAGACTACTAGGGCATAAGCCCGAGGACAACTTTTCTTGCAGAAACTCCAGCACTGAAACAATTCGGCAGTGGACTGGGTCTTTCAAATACATGCAAAATAAAATGCATAAGTTCTTCTAGTGGAGGGAGCCCTAGCACTTAGAATAGTTTCAATTACACTGGCTGGAAGACCAGCAACTCTTAATTGGTCCCCCTCAGGGGCCAGGCGTGAAGGTTCCAGCGCTCGGGCCGGGGATGATTGTACCCTGCGCCTGAGACAGAAGATCCCTCCTCACTGGAATCACCCACGGTGAGCCGTCGAGGAGAGATATTAGATCCGAGAACCACACTCTGGCACGAGCGCAGTCTGCCCTGGCGATTTATATACGAGACTACCGTAGTGTTGTCCACCCACACTAGGACATGGTAGCCTCTCAACTGCTGGAGGAAGTGCTTCAGGGCCAGAAATAGAGCCATCATTTCGAGGCAATTGATGGGCCACATGAGAAAATGACCTCTCCAGCTCCCTTGGGCTGGACGGCCATCTAAGACCGCACCCCAGCCCATGAGGGAAGCGTCTGTCATTAGCATCTTGCTACGACATAGAGTGGTACCCAGAGTCAGAAACCGGGGTCTGAACCACATAGAAAGAGTACGAAGCCCCTGGCGCGTAACCCTTATTTGTCTTTGGGGATTGGCCCTCGAGTGAAATCCCCTAGCTCTTAGCCACAACTGAAACGCTCTCATGTGCAGAAGGCCCAAAGGTATCACCGTGGACGCAGCTGCCATGAGACTTAAAGATCTCTGAAAGTGATGAACAGTCACTTTCTGAAAGTGATGAACAGTCACTTTCTGAAAGTGATGAACAGTCACTTTCTGGTCTACCTTGATTTCCTTGAGGGTGTTGAGAATGGATTCGACACGAGCGGGAGACAGCTGTGCCCGCATTGCGATCAAATCCCATGTGACACCCAAATATGTTGTCCTCTGAACGGGGAGTTAGTTGTTCGGCATCCTGAAACATGGCAGGAAGAGACCGAAGAACTAACATTTCGTTGGAGACCTGAAAGAAGTCGGATCGGCGTACTGTCTTCTTCACGAAGAAGAAGTCCTGAGGCTCATTCCCCCAGTGGTGGCGGACCATGAACTTTGACCTCCTGGGGGTGCCAGGGAGAACACTTCATTCTCGAAAGGAATTCTACGTGCCCCTCGCCTCCCGAAACCTAGTGGCGACCGAGTTAACCGCGTCCTCAAACAGGCCGGAAGGCGAGATGGGGGCATCAAGGAGGAATGCACGATCCTTATTCTTGATGCCTGTGAGATTCAGCCACAAGTGCCTCTCCGCGGAAACCATTGCAGCCATAGAAAGTCTGTGGCTCGGCGTAATTCCAAGAACACCCTATCATCAAGAGCCCCGCCAGTGCTCAAGTCTTTCAGCAGGTCAGCCTGGTAAGCCTGCAAAACCGCCATGGTGTGCAGTGGAGCACCAGCTTGACCTGCTGCCTGAAAAGCTTTTCCACCCAGGGTAGACGAAAATCTACACGGTTTGGAAGGAAGTGGATGATGTCCCAGGAGAGAGACAGTCCGCAAGCATCTCTTCTATCTGGGGCATCATCATATAACCCCATGCATCCGCATCAACGATATTTGAATAAATTGAAGTCAATGGCACAAAAACACAGGATGAATATGGCTTGCTCCATGAACGAGTTAACTCATCATGGAGGTCGCTAAAGAAAGAGAGAGAGCGTCGTTGAGGCTCCGCCCCCCGGCCACCCGACAGAAACCTGTCGTTTAATTTCGAGTGCTTGGGGGAAGCAGTCGATATGCAGCCGCTCGACCGCACGCGTTACTACTTTTAGTAACTCCTCATACGCTCTGTCTTCACTAGAAGAGCGCTCTGAGGTGGGAAGACCGAGAGAGGATGTCTCTCCTGCCCATTCACAAGAAGCGCTTGAGAAGCAGACGGAGGAATCCGTCTCGTGCACGTCTGCCAGATCCATGCATGAGCCCCAGGAATGCGCCGCGGCTCCTCTTTGAAGAAGGCGAGCCGCGCGCGGGAGGAGGTCACAGTGCTAACAGTCTCCTTGAAGCCCGAGGACAGCATGACTTTCCCCCAAACACTCGAAACAGTAAATGTGGAGATCGCCCTCCGAGATAGGATTATCACACGGAGGGACACATCTCGCTTGAGACTCAGCCATATCGGTGAGTTAAACACTTTCTTAATTTTTCACGCAAACACAAAGCAGTCCTGAAGACAAAAAGATCTGAGGAATGTTTCCGGTTCACTCCTATTTATAACCCGCAGGTGCACTTCATCAGATTACGTCACCTGATCGAGGTTATATAAGCCAAAAATTTGGCGTTTGATACACACATGCTTCACAACCGGCAACACAAAAAGATGTTCCAATAGCGTTTGTACGCAGCATCGTGTGTAGCTTTTGAAAGGGAACATAGAGGGAAACACTCTAGGGTAAATGTATGTAGCTATTTTTAGTATTCTACACATAGTGTGAAATTTACTAAATATATATGGTATAGACATTGTATAAAAATACATACAGTATCATGTATACTACACTATTCTATATAATAATTAGCATTGATGGATAAAGAGTTTTTAGAAATAATTAAAAGATTAATGGTACAAATAAGCTTTAAAGTAATCCATGATATTAGTCAAGTAATTTCAAGTAGGCTTTATTGTCACTTCAACCATATACAGTTAGTACACAGTGAAATGAAACAACGTTCCTCCAGGACCAAGGTGCTTCACGCAACATAAATTTACAACATAAATTAACAGAAAACTAAATAGAAAACACCTAATTAGACTAAGACATCTAATTAGCTGGTTAGCTGAGACAAGACAGATTGACATGACAATATAAATTAACATAAAAAACTAACTAGCTAACTTAGAGACCTAGTTACCTGACTATCTGGGACAAGACAGATTGACATTTTATGTTAACAGGGAACTATCTACGTTTTTATACAAAAGAGACAACATAAAGTGCATGTGCAAATGTGCAAACAAGAACGACAAACTGACAATGCGACAAATATGACATTACAATACTTTTATTACAATTATTATTTTAGGTTGAAACCTACGTACATTCTACCTGTCTTTCTGTTGAATGTTCTGCCTAACTTGTTAATACAATTAAATTAAATTTTGCAAGGTTGAGTATATTTTGCCTTGTTTACGCTAAGTTGGACAGACATAAGAACAGACAGAGAAAAAAAATGTCTTTCAAAGTCAAATGGACTGTTTGGCCTTGTGGAGCTTTCCAGTTTTTGTGAAATGTTTTATTTATTTATTATTATTATTTTGTATTTTTCTCAGTGCACTGGACTGCTGAAACTACAATGGTTTGCTTATGTTTGGGTGTTTTGCCCTAGAGGTGAACAAGATTCTGCCTTAGCGTGTTGCTGGGTTTGAAAGATCCAGGTACAGTACTGTATGTTCTGTATTGTACTTTTATTCTCTATCTCTTGTGGAACTGTTTCAACTAGACCTCTTTGTGGATTTGATAAAAGCCAAGTTTGAATAGTTACAGGTTTTAAGTAATGTTTGTGCTTGAGCTATGATTACTTCCATTTGTGCTCCAGAGGGTGGTGAGTGTCAAATAGTAAATATTAATACTGTATGTGTATGTTTACTGTATTGATGGAACAATCGTCAACATATAGTCAAATGATCAATCGATTTCCTGTGCATTTCCAATGATCCATTATGAAAAAAAGCAAGAAATTTTAAAATACACCATGATGCATATTTTTTATTTATTTATTTTCTGCATACTTGGACGACTGCTGTGTAGCATAAATGTGCATGCATATATCGCAATAACTGAACATGCTCACAGCACAGTTTTTATGACTAGCTGGAACTAGACTTATAGCCATTTGGCTAATCAAGAAAGAAAGGGATTAGATTTGTTCTAAATACACCATAACTTTGAAGGATATCAACTTGATATAGATATAGCTCAAGTGGGACTGAAGAAGCTTTATATGACTTTCAGCAGAACAGCTCATCCAGGGAACACAGGTCAATAGGAAAGTAATCATCTTCGTCAGAGGTCAGCATGCCACTACACACGCTGTTCTTACCTTCCACCCGCTTCTTAGGAATGCATTACCAGTTCAAGTTGCGAAGCCATTGTGAACCCATTGGAAAGTTGGCTGAACAGAGCAGGAGGTGGTGGAGGAGAAAGTGGAGAGGAAGGTAAAATGCATTTTTGCATGGAACGCAGGTTGTGGAATATGGATCCAATAACTCATGTTGTACTCATGTTACAGAAGACACATTTTAGTGTTGGCACGCAGAGCAGGAAAAAACTATGACATTGTTTTTGTAAGTTGTAAGTAACAGTATTGTAATTTACTATACGTAGCACAATTTCGTTTTGTTTTTGATTGATATATTTATATTACTACTGTAGTTTACTGTATAATTCTAAACTTTATGTCTTCTTCAATGTGTATTCCACAACTCAAGTACAGTGGGTTGCAAAAGTATTCGGCCCCCTTGAACTTTTCCACATTTTGTCACATTACAGCCACAAACATGAATCA
>JAQQZT010000002.1:8390807-8402684 GCA_030068275.1 Clarias platycephalus
ACAGTAAATCTGCTCCCACATTCATGTGCCCTGGAATGTAAATCGCCCTGAGGGACAGGAACTTGTCCTGTGCCCAGAGCAGAACCTGATGCGCTAGCTCGTTCAAGCAGCGCGAGTGCAGTCCGCCCTGGCGATTTATATAGGAGACTACCGATGTGTTGTCCACCCGCACTAAGTCGATGGTACAAAAATACGTGAAGAAAAAGGCTTACTCCAAGAACGAGATAATTCGTTGTGGAGGTCATAAAAAAATGGGAGAGAGCGGCGTTGTGGCTCCATCTCCTGGCCACCCGACAGAAATCTGTCGTCTAATTTAGATTGTTTTGGGTGAGCTTGCTCCTGTGGCCAGTCAATATGCAGTCGTTCGACTGCACGCGTTATGACAAGCAACTCCTCATATTCTCTATCATCTTTAGAGGAGCGTTCTGAGGACGCTACTTCCATTTCCACAGAAGCAGGAGAGCGAGTCTCTTCAACACACATACGAGAAGCACCGGAGTGCGCTCGTGAAGTGGAAGGAGAGACTTCGGGATCGGGGGAAAGGGCGAGAGAAAGGAGGGACTCCGTCTCTCGTGCCTCGGCCAGATCTGCTTGTGATCCCCATGAGTGCAGCGCGGCTTGTGGTTCCCTAAAGAACGCAAGGCGCGCGCAAAGCACCTTCATGGGAAGATCATCACAGTGCTCGCACTCTCCATTAAGCCCTTCAAGAGCGTGCTTCTCACCCAAACATTCGAAGCAGAAAGTATGCATATCGCCCTCCGAAAGGAAATTTTCGCAAGGAATCTAGCTCTAAACTCCGTCATTATTATCTGGTGAGTTTTATAAGCTTTAATTCTGCTTGTTTGAATTTTTAGTATGCTTTTGCTGACACACACACGCGCACAATGCGGTGAAGACAAAGATCTGAGGAATGTTTCTGGTTCACTCCTATTTATAACCTGCAGGTGCGTCTAATCAGATGACGTCACCCGACCGAGGTTATATAAGCCAAAATTTGGCGTGTTTGATACACACATGCTTCACAACCGGCAACATGAAAAGATATTCCCGTAGCGTTTTCACGTAGCATCGAGTGTAGCCTTTGAAAGGGAACTTATTTTTAAACTGTCTTTATGAACCACAGATCTTGGGACATATGGCACGTTAATATGGTAATTAATTGCAATTTAAGTGACCTGATTTTTCTTTTTCAAAAGATAACTTTATTAATATAAATCTTAGCAAGTAGGACTAGTGAAATTAAGGCTCAGCAAAGAAAGTCAAGATATTTTAATGTACTGTATGCAGTTAATAGTATATTTACAGTCTAATAGCCATGAGTTAGTGAGAGTTTTGCCATGACTTAATGGTCCCTCTGATTAATGCATAAGCCCACTAGCATTTTATTACTCTTTTTACAACCCTCCTGAAGTGTACTCAAATCATTTATTTTATTTGTACTTCACAAATGTAAAGGCAGGCCATCTTTCAGGCTTCTGCATACTGTAAATTATATCTTAAAATTATGTGATATGTAATTGTAACAAGATGTAAGTTGGTTATTTATACAAATAACAGCTCCCTATTTTACAAGGCGTTTCACCTATTGAGTGACAACAGACTAACCCAGGCATTCGATTCCTCAGATTAGTGACTCCTCGATCCCAAGTGACTTGACTGCATTTCTGGGTAATCCTCTGGTGGCCTATTACGAGTGCAATATTTTCCTTGCTCTCTTTGACAAGACCACAGTGTGGAAGTATCTCTCATGCTGCTTTGGCTTGCCTCTGCTTTACAGCAATATCGATTATGGTTATGGCCACATGCCATGCAAGACTTGCATACTCATTGGATTGAACTCTTTATAGTAACAGAAAGGCTTGGGCCTAAATTATTCTAATTCAATTACTCAAGAGCTCCATCACAACATGAGATACACGTACAGTGTGTGTCTGTGTGTATGTTTTTCTTTCATTTTCGTTTCATGTTCATTTTTTTTTCAATAAACTTTGTGTTGTACTAAGACCCAATGACTAAATATAATTGCATGTTTTCAGAACTGAGTCACGTGTGTGCATAGTAAGGATTTAAATTGAAATTGCACACATCAATATTAATACACATCAGTACTCACATAAATGCTATTAGAAGTTACAAAAAAGTTATGTTGACTTTTTGTAAGGTTTTCTGACATTATGTGAACTTCCCCGTGCCTTTATGTCAATAAAACAACGTTCTCATTTGTGCTTCCTGATTCCTTATATGGAAATACTTCTGATAGCCCATGTTCAGACAAATATATTACTGTATGCCGGATTGTTACAGAGACTGTGTCTGGATCTTTGCCACAGTACTGTCCCTTGCAAGGCCTGCGTCGTTACACAAATAGCTTGTACCTGCTATAACTCTTTTGTCTAACCTGGAAATGTTAATGTGTTTCCTATCATCTGTCTGTATTCAGGTCTCTCTATGACTTGACATGTTAATGACTTGTTCTTTTGATGTATGAGATGAAATGATACACAGCACATGGTCAAAAGTTTAAATGTGCTCTTTTTGCTTAAACAGAGAACCTCAGGCACATCGTGTGTACATTTGTGTTTGCCACTCTCCCAGTACAGAACACCGGTAAGCCGGTAAGCGTGTTGAAGTGCGATGGACGCATCAAGCAATAATGGATAAAAGTATCTATGACACATTTATGCTATGCTTTTGTTACGTAATATTTTGCTTGCCAATAAAGATAATAAATATTGTAACTAGCTAACTAACTATTGTAAGGTTTACATAATAATGACAACGAATGACTGTCGCATTCTTCACCATTAATATGTAGTGTTTAGCGCTGGGTCAGAGGGGTATCGAATCTTTAACGATTCGGGTTAATTTGATTAACTAAATCAAAATTTATAATGTACACTTTTTCGAATACCCGTCCAGAATTTAGCACAATTTAGGGTATCTTACCAGTTCTGCTTATCATGTGGCCAACAATGATAACAGAAAATCTAGTATTTAACAATTATAAGCAAGGTAACATACAGTAAGATCTGGGCAAATGTTTAGACTTTAAAATACAGGACCAAGAAAACAGTTCTTTATAAATAAACCAGAATTTATTTGACTAATCTACGACACATGAAACTACACTACTTAAACGCGCACACACACACACACACACACACACACACACAGTACATATAAACAGTTTAGAAGGTGAAAATTAATGAAGTTATTCTAGTACTGTTTACTAGATCAACGAAAGTCACAAGAGCAGAGTCTTGGGCTTAATCTTACGGTTTAGTTATGAAGAAGGACCAATTTCAGCAAGGTATGCAGGTTTGTTTGTTTACTCGCGTTATGTTTCGTTCTCATCCGTTGGTTCGCCTCCAGCAAAGGGAATCACTGCGTTGCTGATTGGTTGGTGCGCTGTTGTAGAGATGACGTCTTTCGGGAAACCCCTTCGGTGAGGCGTTGGGTGCCTGGTTACCGATGACTGCGCTCTGGAACTTCTTCTGAGGGTTTCTTCTTTGCGGGACTTTGGACTTCTGGCATGAAGAGCAGATGACGCCAACAGTGGCGGCATAGCGCCCGCAAGGGCGGAAGCCCGAGCTGCTTGAAAGAGGTTGTTGGAGGTTGCAATTTGTTGTAGTTGAAGTCAATTCTGCTTGAGCATGCTGGTTTTGACCTTTCGAAGTCAGTCTATCCCACGGGTGATTGGTCCAATCGGATGCGGTTGCAGGGCTTAGCAGGGCGGCGACATGCAGGCTGGGAGAGGGGCTCTGGAATGTGATCAATTGATTGCTCTCTTTGGGAGCCCTGTTCATCCCTACACTATCTAAAATGATGATTTTATCTACAGGCCACATTTAATCTTTTTTTACATTTTCAGGATTAAGAGCAAGTGTTTTACTTTAAATTTGTAACTTTATCTTTGTAAATACTGACAGAAAGAAGTTGATTGAACATGGCAGGGTTTATATACATGATCAGCCATAACATTATGTCCAGTATTTAGTAGGTTCCCCTTGTGCCATCAGTACTGGTATTTAAATGATAACAAATCTTAATGTGTTCATGTTTTATGGTGTTAATGTTATGGCTGATCAGTCTATATAGTTATGAGGGGTGAGACACATGGTTAGCGTGTGTAGTAGAGGTGCTTTTCATTATCAGACAGCTGAAAATATTAATTAGGCAAGTGAAAACAGCCTGTTGTGCTTTATGAGGATGTACAAAGTGTCGATTTGGATTAATATTTAACATGGATTAACATTTCCATTCCACTGATTTGATCGATTGATTGATTGATTGATTGATTGATTAATTATATTTTTGTGTAAACGTGTGTGTGTGTGTGTGTGTGTGTGTGTGTGTGTGTGTGTGTGTGTGTGTGTGTGTGTGTGTGATAATCCCAGGATATTCTTCTGATGTACATAAACATGAGCGAAGTGACAAAGACAAGGTTGTTTCTTTATTCTGATATTTCCCGTGAGCAGTAACTGATGCTTATTTGACCTGTATGTTCAGAATTTTATGAATAATACTGATGTCACATAATTGGTTGGATAATTACATGAATGAGCAGGGCTGCAGGTGTTCCTATTACAGTGGGTGGTGAAGGTACTGTATGTACGTAGGTGGTGTGATTTATGTACGAATGTGAATGAGGTCACATTTATGCATATTTTCTACACTGTTTAAATAAAGAGCATTTTTTTCTGATAAAAAAATTACACCTATAAAACCTCTCCATGCTAAATTTAAGCAGGATTTACATAAGAGGGCACTCTCCCACCTGTTTCACACCAATGACTCAAAACAGCCCACCTCAGAATGTCATTGAAGACATTCACATCTCTTATGCTGTTGCCTTTTACTAGTCGTGATCTATTGGCCTTCTACACAGAACATCTGATCTTCTAATGTCTAAATATAGGTATACATGAATAATGTGTACTGCCTGTCATGAAAGGCAATTGCTACAATGACTGACTCCCACTATGATTTTTTCCCCCACATACCGTAAGTGAAAAGAAAGCATACACTTGGTCCAAAAAGCATTCAAAGCATCTCTTTTTCTACTGCATAACTGAGTGATGAGAAAGGGCAGGTGCATGTGGGGTAATTTGGCATTCATTAGACTGTGCTGCCCTTCAGCCAGTATTCAGTACAGGACACAATTGACCTAGACAATTCCCTGGCTAAATTCCCTTGATTGTACAGTGCTAGGGTCTGAATTGAGATAAGAATCAAAATTTTGGGGGCTGTAAGCGAGCAGCTTTCTCTCCTGAGATCCAGACTTTAAACATGCCCTTTCGTGTCAGCCCATTGACTGACAACAGGCCAGAGCAGTGTTTAGGGAATGTGCTTGCTGTCTCAGCCATGAAATTGTTATAGATGATTTGGAGGATGCTGTCTGTCGGCATGTTATGGAAATGCACCTATCTGACTTTAAACTTATATATAAAATATATATATAAAGTTAAACCTTGGATTACGAGAAACGCGGTTTACGATTGTTCCGCAAGACAAGCAAAGATTTTTAAATAAATTTTGACTTGAAAAACGAGCATTGTCTTGGTTTACAAGTACCGAGTATCATGTATCATGCATCCGCTTCTTGATTTGACGCCGAGCGTCACGTGATCACAACTGAGCCAACGTTTTTTCTTTCTCTTGCGCTGCGGGTAATCATCTCCCGAGCTGGGTCTTAGTGCTCGTCCCTTACTGGTATAAATCAACATCCGTGTGTGTGTGTTTTTCTTTCTCTTGCGCTGCAGAGTGTGTGTTTTGTGTGTGTGAACCGGCACGGTGTCAAATTACGTGCACGCACACACAACACACACACTCTCTCTCTCTCTCGCCTTTACTGTGTGTCAGTGTTTGAGTGTGTGTGTTATGTGTGTGTGCGCGCGTAATTTGACACCGTGCCAGTTCACTCTCTCTCTCTCTCTCTCGCCTTTAATGTGTGTGTGTTTGAGTGTGTGTTATGTGTGCGCGCGCTTAATTTGACACCGTGCCGGTTCACTCTCTCTCTCTGCACGGTGTCAAATTATGCGCACGCACACACATAACACACATACTCCGCAGCGCAAGAAAGAGAAAAACACACACACACAGCGCCTGTGCGCGTAAATGGAAACACTTATCTGTCGGGATTTATTTGTACTTTTTTTTAAGGTAAAGTGCAGGTTAATTTGTTTTATTTCTACTTTATATTTTCTGTTAATTATTTTTATGTATTTATTTTTTTGGGCTGTGGAACGAATAATTTGAATTTCCATTATTTCTTATGGGAATATTGAATGTTTGGTTTACGAGTGTTTTGGAATACGAGTCCGCTTCCGGAACAAATTATGCTCGTAATCCATATATATAATAGAGAGAGAGAGAGAGAGAGAGATGCCTCTAGACCAAGAGAGCTACCCTTGTTGCAGGAAATATGTTTATTATAATGACCAGCCTTAGAAACAGCCTTAGTACATCAGATCAGAGCCCATACAAATTCTTCCACTGTTCAGAGGAGACTGGGTGAGTCAGGCCTTCTTTAGTCGAATTTCGGAATAGAAACCATTATTTCAGAAGAACAACAAGCAAAAGAGATTTGTTTCAGCCAAGAAACATAAGGAATGGACACTAGATCAGTGGAAAATAAGTCTAAATTAGGGATTTTTGATTGTAACCGAAATGTCTTTGTTAGTAGACATAGAGATGTCTGAACATGGGTTCCCCGTTGTTCCTCTCAAAGTTTCTTCCTATTGCCGTCCCAGGGAGTTTTTCCTTGCCACCGTCGCCGTCGCTCTTGGCTTGCTCATCAGGGACAATCAGATCACTATGATCTATACATTTTTATTTTCTCCTACATTTTCCATAATCTTCTTTTCAATTTGTGAAGCTGCTTTGAGACAATGACCATTGTTAAAAGCGCTATACAAATACAATTTTATTGTATGTGCATGGAGGAGGAGGTGTGATGGTGTGGGGGTGCTTTGCTGTCGACACTGTTGGTGACTTAGTTATGAATTAAGGCATACTTAACTAGCATGGTGACCACAGCATTTTGAATTTTGCAACAACATGTCATCCCATTGGATTGGCACCCTGTCCAGGGTGTACCCCACCTTGTGCCCTAAGCCTCCTGGGATAGGCTCCAGGCCCCCCGCGACCCTGAACAGGATTAAGCGGTATAGAAGATGACTGAAGAAGATGTCATCCCATCTGGTTTGCACTTAGTAGGACCATCATTTGTTTTCCAACAGGACAGTGACTTCTTATGTAATAGCTGTTTGTCCAGTGATGGGGTGCTGCATTAGATGACTTGCCCTCCACAGTCACCTGATCTAAATCTATTTGAAATGGTTTGGGATGAAGGAAAAGCAGCCAATATAATATGTTTATATGTGTGTGTGTGTGTGTGTGTGTGTGTGTGTGTGTGTGTGTGTGTGTGTGTGTGTGTGTGTGTTTGTGTAGGGCATGATAATTAGTCTTGTATTAGCTCTAAATTAGACCTGCGTCAAGTCCACAGCTACTGCACTATTCCCATCTTTATTCTTGTTGAAGAAACACTAATTATGGGACACCATTTTCGCACGGGGTGCTGGGCATACAATATTCATACACATTTAGTGGCAATTTATCTCAGCCAAGTGCTTAACAAAAGATGCACAAAACCTCCACACAGCCAATCAGCCTAATGCATGATTGAACCTAGACCCTGGAGCTGTAAGGGAAAGAGACTACTTACTGTACTACACAATGGTAGAGCAGGGAAGGACGCAGATGAAATCCCTACAGATTTCATCATTAAACAAGGAAATCATTGCCCCAGACTGAAAAAAAAAATGCTTATGCTTTCTCAGTCTGTGCAGTGGTATAGTGGGAAGCACTGTTGCCTCAAGGTGTTAAGGTGCCAGATTTTACCCTTAGCTTGGGTTACGGTTTATGTGATTTTATGTGCATATCCTTAACTGTTGGAGGTCACTGTCCTATCTGAAAGGATTGAGCTCACCAGGTCCAATGAGATTGTATGAGTATTGAGAGTGTATGAGTGTAAGATAGTATGAGTATTGTGATGTGTAGTCTGTTTCACAAATTGATGGTGTGAGGAAATACGGTATATCCAGTATTTATACAAAATTTTCTGAATGTGAAAGACTTGCTGATAACCTGCTGCATGCACACCATAGGCATGGTAGTTACCAACAGAACTTAATATAAACTTAATGCAGTCTTAATGTAGCATAAATCTACACTACCATGGTCATAGCACAACAACACAGTAACATCCCAATAACAACTCAGAACGGCATCCAATCTTTCCTGTCTACACTATGCTTGTAGTACTGTATGTCAAGGCCCTAAGCGGTATTAGCTACACTGTTAACTGGTCAATGTTGTCATTAGTACATTCTTTGATTCTTTTTAAGTTCTTCCTGCAAAGCATTGAGACCTCTTCACTTGGCTTTTTTTTAACATGTCCAAAAAACACATCAGCTCCACATCAAGGGAGACAATACTATGTCCTTTCTGTGTTTGCATAATGCTTTTGTGGACGGTAGTGGGAACGTGGTTCAGTATGTCCTGGGTTTATAGTTTAAATTTTTCAAAAGAGAATTATTTCCACATCAAAACATTCAACATCAAAATTTCCACATTAAAACATAAGCTAAAACATATAATATTCTTAAAGAAAACTTTCCAAAGTATATAGTTTACAGAGGATAAAAATTATTTCCAAAATTTTAACCTTCCAACACCAGGAGTTTTTGTGCTTCAAAGTTAATTATCTTTAACCTATACCCGGGAATAAGGGTAAGACCTCGCCTTGTGTCCGTGTGTCTGTGGTCCCACCCATGCACAAGGGTCGAACCCGTTATGCTGTTGGAGAATGCAGGAACGGGAGCACCCGCCACGGAACTTGGGTCGAGTCCCTAATGAGGCAGAGGTCTTACTCTCTGACGGGCAGTGCCAGCAGCAATGGTGAACTCGGAGCTGAGGGAGGTGCTATGCCTATGATGGGGCTGGCACCTAAATCTGTTATTGCTCCTCGCTTACTCCGGTAGGCTCCCTACGTAGACGCATTCCGGTCTCCTCTTTATAGTCTCTGTGGCGTGTAATATTTCCCTGCTCGCGTGCCACTCACTCTAACTGTGCTTCCGGACCCAGAAATAAACTCCGCGCTTTGCTTTTATAATTCTGACATCTCCGCTGCCGAAGAGGAAAAGGCCACGGAGAGGACTGCGTTAGGGCCCGCCCGCGTCACTCACAGAGAGAGATAGGAGGGGCTGGTCTTGGCTTGTGTAAACTGAAGAGTTCGCCGTTATGGGAGCATGCAGGAGCGCTTCCTCCACGTGCTCCATCCTGCCACCTTTTGCCAGCTGTGTGCCCGCATACCACCTGGGCACTTCCACACTTTCACTTCTTTCCTTCTCTTTTTCTATTCCTCCCTCCTTTATCCCTTTTCTTCCCATAATTCCCAATAAAATTACCCTATTTTTCATAAGACCTCACCTTGTGTCCGTGTGTCTGTGGTGCCACCCATGCACAAGGGTCGAACCCGTTACACTACATACCTGTATGTCCTTTTTGTCCATTTTATTATTTAATTTTACAATTTTAGTCTACATACTTTGTTCTGCACCTAGGTACTACTTGGTAGTGGATAAAAAAAAAAAAAATGCTGATTAGTTTGCTAGTTAACATGCTATTCGACAAAAAAAAATTAAGAGTTAAAACTTAAAAACACAACTTAAGAGTTATTTTAAAGGTCCCATATTATATTATATTATTTGTTTAAAAAGTTGACATAGGTTTTAGAGCTGTTAATGCTTCAGCTGAAGTACTCGTCAAAGAATTAAGCACAGATGAAGAAGATGAGCAAAAAAGGTAGTGGTGGGTCCCGGATACATGAGATCACATAAGGGGGGAATCTAATTTGTTAAATTCCCCAGAGAAAAAAAAAAAAAAAATAGAAAAAAGGGACACAAGTTAGTGATTGTTTTCTTTTCCCACATTTGTGTATACATGCACACTGAAGAACCATCTGAATGTTTAAAATGAGTAAAAATTTCATTTTGTATGACAAGCCCCCTTTAAATACTGCATGTTTTAATCAGTTGTCTATTTTGCATTTGCAGCTAATTAGCAACATACAGTCTGAGTAAAAAATATATTGCAAACATGTATCAGAGCTCTGACAACAATAAACATAAAGTTATCTTAATTTCCCTAAAGATTTTTTAAAATATAGATTATACTTTCCTCCAGTCATCTTTTGTCTAAAACAGTGATGTGGCATGTAATCTATAATTCTTGGCTGAAGTGTGGCTCAGCAGTAAATGGTAATAGAACTGGATTGATGCTGTCAGTCAGATAACCGATTGACAATCTGTCTTCTAAGTTAACATGAAAAAAGTCTGTCTTGATATAAAATTTGATAATTTCATGATTTGGCTTGAAATATTGTGCCTGTCATTCAAGAGTGAAACAAAACATCTGTAAATAAATAGCTTTTGTATTAGAGTATACCTGTTCTCAGTGATGGCATGTCATATTATTGATTGAGAAGAAAATTAACCCCAATTAATAACTTGATTTGTTATCTTTATTAAATAATTATCATTGAATCATATAGTCAAACTCACTCATAAACAGTTGGGTTGCAATTTTATTTTTATTTATTTATTTATTAGTCAAAAGTTGCAAGCCTTTAATTATGTTTTTGTATGTCTTATTGGATAAGCAAGCATAATAAACAGAAATACTGTGCTTTCCAATAGCCAGGTCTTTTATTCCAAATAAAGTACACTGAATTGAACAAATATAAATTTTCTAAT
Source organism: Clarias platycephalus (assembly GCA_030068275.1). Classification (NCBI taxonomy): domain Eukaryota; kingdom Metazoa; phylum Chordata; class Actinopteri; order Siluriformes; family Clariidae; genus Clarias; species Clarias platycephalus. The sequence goes on from JAQQZT010000002.1 coordinate 8,401,625, forward strand.
AAATACTTTGATTGAATAATGTTTGTATAATATCATCATTAGAAAAGACCACTACATAATTTTTCAACTACACTTGATCCATCTGTCAACAAGCTTTGATATTCCTTCATTAAAAATGTTTTAGGCAGAGCTGCGATCCACAAATCCGCTGCTCTTCATCAGTAGTGAAACTTCCCCTATGTAGGTAGGAACCAAACAGGTGAAATTCTGATGGAGCAAGATCAGGACTATATGGAGGATGCTTCAACAAAAATTATGTTTTTTCATATAGTGTGGGCAGAAGTGTGTGTCAATGTTTGTCATCAGCAGCGTATGTGGATGGGTGTCCGGCTCCTTCTCGATGGATAAAACTTTTTTTAACCTTCGTTGAACTTCTCTATGCATTAAAACAGTTTCTGCACAACAAAACACTTCCTGCATATGCACACAAAGTCTTCGATAAATAACGGCACCAGCTCCACCCTCAGACCACAAAAAAAAAGAATCACTGCATGCTTCTCTTCTCTTCTTGCAAATGGCAAGTGGGTCATCCTTTTTGCTCACACTGCAGTTACAAATGAACTAATATAATACAGCAGTGATAAGAGATACAATAGTCTTGAAATAATGACATTAAAATATTCGACATTTAACTATTTGCACTGTTTTTAATCAAGTAGCACTTTTTATATAACACTCAAAGGCTAACAAACATGATTAAGAAAGAAATCGCACACATTGAGAGACAGAGAGAGAGAGAGAGAGATTGATTCACAATCATACATGCCGCACAATCCCACTTTACAGTATATTCAAGATAGTTTTTTTTATTTTATAATATAATAATGATTCTTCTTTGATTGCCTTTTCTTTTTTTCATTCTTCTTATTCTTCATCTTATTATTACTTTTGCTTTTTCCTTTCCGTCTTCAGGAGTTTTCATCCCTGTGTCAGTTTGTCACTTTATGTTTGACTGCACAGTTAAATGCGTTTAAATATCTTTAATCTGATGAGATTCAGCAGATCATCTCGTCATCTAACCCCACCACCTGTTCATTAGACCCAATCCCCTCCACAATGC
>JAQQZT010000002.1:8403640-8419141 GCA_030068275.1 Clarias platycephalus
CTTCAAATGAGCCATTTTAATCTAGATTAATCTAGATTAATTCCAAAATTACAGTGAGATTAATCTAGATTAAAAAATTGTATCTATGCCCACCACTAGTTTTGTTTGATCCTTTTCCTAATCAAGTATGTTATACCCATGAATGTTCTTATACTGTAAATGTCAATAGTGAAGCACTGTTTTATGTTGGATTTAAATCAATGCAGATATTGTAATTTTCTCTGTCCTCCTTAAATATACTGCATCGCATAACTTGATAACTTGAGCCTTGCAGAGTAAGGTGTACGGTTAGTGTTAGACAATGCCTCGGCTTGTACACACAAAACCAATACCCTAATTTTCAGACTCTCACTCAAAGCTTTTTTTAAAAGTTGCCAGCTATGGGACATATATTTTAGGTGAAAACATTATATGGTAATTTTGTCATCAGATTGTATTATGAAATTAACGGAAATTATCAAACCACAGGCACTCACTCACTCACTCATGGTTTATATCGCTTTATCCTGTATACAGGGTCGCAGTGGCCTGGAGTCTCTCCCAGAGACTTAGGGTACAAGGCGGGTTACAATCCTGGACAACCTTCACACACTATGGGCAATTTGGGAAACCCAGTTAGCCTAATTGGATGTCTTTGAAATGTGGGAGGAAACCGGAGTACACGGAGGAAACCCAAAAAGCACAGGGAGAACATGCAAACTCCATTCACACAGGGATGGGAATCGAGCCTGGCCAGGAATCAAACCCGGACCTTGGAGGTGCAAGGCGACAGTGCTAACCACTACACCATCTAGCCCAATGTTGTTTAATAATCACTATTTTCCTTAAATTGTCATCATTACTTCCATCTACATTTAATATGAGGATTATTGGCTGCCGAATGCTGTAAAGGAGGTGATAAAAACCTATAACGACTCCATAAATGCACTTAAAAATTGATAATAATTACAAAGACCAAGGTGTTAGTGTTGGGTATATTAAAAGCCTGTATATTGATGGTGGCGCTTGTACTGGATTAACAGCACCTTGTCTGTCTCTAATAAGATCAAATTGCATGCTCTTTTAAATATCTTTTATCAAAATGTCAAGGGCCAGGTGATAACATGGCACTTGCATGATCTAAAACTGTGAATTCTTTCACCAAATCTGCCTTAGGGTGCATATGATATTTGAAAGGAAATTGTCTCTTTTAGAATGTTAAAGCAAGACTTTAAGAGGATGTACTGTACTTGCATTTTTTATTCATAGCATGTCTGTTATGTGCTATGCTGAATAGCATACTTTTAGTTACTAGAAATGTTATGATAATGTATAATCCTTCATTATTATCTATAAAGGTTTTTCCAGATTGAAAAGTGACCTTTTTTCACCTAATGTGATACCGTATGTTCCAGTTTTAACAGTATGTTGAAATCTGTAGCATACTAATATTCAGTAAAATCATAATATAACTGTAAAATACAATACACAAATCACTGTTAAATTAAGGATAATCTACCACATTGAAAGTAAAACATTTGTTGTGTTGTTTTAATGTTAGATGATTTTACACAACAATGTTAAACAAACAGGATGGGATTAATTTTTTTTTTTTTACTTTTTTAATGTAAGCTGTATTTGTGTCAAAAGTGAATGTGATCACCAACAATAGTTTAATATACGTTGTATGGACAAAGGTATTATGCCAAACCTGCAATTACATTGTATCCAAATACATACACTTCAATATGGAGTTGGTCCTCCCGTTGCAGCTATAACAGCTTCCACTCTTCTTGGAAGGTTGTCCACAAGATTTTGTGTTTTCTCTGGGAATTCATGCCCATTCATTCTGTAGAGCATTTATGAAGTCAGGCACTGATGTGTCTAGAAGGCTGGCTCGCAATCTCCATTCCAATTCATCCCAAAGGTGCTTGATGGTATTGCGGTTAGGGCTCTGTGTGTTTCATTCAAGTTGTTCCACACCAATCTCATCAAACCATGTCTTTATAGTCCTTGTTTTGTGCTTTGGGGCACAGTCATGTTGGAATAGAAAAAGGTTTTCCCAAAACTGTTGCCACAAAGTAGGAAGCATAGTATTGTCCAGGGTGTCTTGGTATGATGAAGCATTCAGATTACCCTTCACTGGGTATAAGGGGTCTGATTGAAACAATTTACTGATTGAAACAAATTACTAATTAATAGTTTTGGCCAAACACTTTTTTGTACATATAGTGTATTTTTGTGATTTTGCACATTACCGCAAAGGGTAAACTAATCATTCTTTACAAATTTCTTTTTTTTGCCATTTTTGTTCTACCTACAAGAATTATGAGAAATAATTCTTCACATGCATGACTTAACGCATGAACGGTTTAGTAATTAGCTAATGGATAGAATCAAGTATGCTAGAATGCTAGGTTGCAGTGCAGTGGCCCTCAAGGAATGGTGTCAAGTGTTTGTCACTTTGTGTAATCTGACAACATGAGCTTCTTCATTATGTAGCAGAAGATGTGATAGTACAAGTTGTCCCTGTGATTAGATGCTCAGCTGTATTCAAGCTTTTCTGTGTCTGTTAACATCTCGGGTGTCACTGGTTGCAAAAGTTTCTTAAACTACATTTGTGACCCTGTCTGTGAAAACCAAGTTAAAGTATTTTTTATCATTTTATTTTCTGCATAAAGTCATATGTAAAATGATTTTATATACAGAACAGTCTTTCACAAAAAAACAAACAAAAAAAAAAAAACTTTGCCTGGGTTTTCACAGACAGTGTCCTTTAAGAAAGGACTAGGATTTACAATTCATTCCTGCAATACCATGTTATGAGTAAACAACCTCAAACTTGGACTAGCACTGATTTATTCAGTTCGTTACATAAGTATTCACCCTACCAAAAATATATATTCAACGTTACATTCTTCATCAAATCTATGACTGAATGAATTTCAAAGAACAATTGGTACAAATATCAGGATCCAGATTTTCAAAACTGATACACACAAGTAGACTTGCAGTTGAACATGGTATCGATCCAGGTGGGTGAATACAGAAATGACTAATTTCTGCTTTTGGGTTTTTATCAGCCTTTGTACAGTACCATAATAAAAGCAACTATTTTGTCATTTCAACTATGAGACATAATGTGAAAATTAGTCCCAATTAAATCCATTTCATTTTCACATTGTAACAGTAGAAAATGTGGAAATGGTTGAGGGTCGAACATTTTCGCAGGTCTAATCACCATGGAAGATTTGTTTTATTTCGTTTTATTTTTTAAATATTTAGAAGAGAATGACAGCAAGTGAAAAGAGAAATTCACAGAGGACAGAACAGCATGAAAAACCTTTTCTAGCTTCTCTGTAGCTTTGTGAAACTTCTATGTGCTCTACTGCTTTCAAGGCCATCTCTTTGTTAATACATTGCTATATTTGCACAGAGCAAGGCTTCAAGTAGCTGCACCATTGTAAAGTTTTATTGGTTCACTACAAAAGCGAGTTTGAAATGAAGGGGCTATTGGTGATTGAAAATCCTCATTGCTTTAACTTGGCCACAATCACTCTGCTGGCATCGAAAATGTCTTGCAGCTGCTTATGAAATTTAGCCTGTCACAAAATTGCTCTGCTGGTGCAATTTTGTGCAGCTGTAATAGGATCGGTCAACACATCGTCTATTTCTGACTGGTTTGGCTCTGTATCATTACAGTCTTAGAGGAAATTACACTGCATGGTAAATTGTATTGATAAAATCCTTTTCTCGCTTCCAGCTCTTGCAGACATGAACTCATCTAGTGAACAAGGAAAAGCATAGCTACCCACTTACAACCTGCTCACCCTTCCAACATTACCTTTCTTAGTGAAGCCCAAGAGTGGGGACTGGATCTAAGCAGCTAAATGGATTCTTTTTCCTTATCATAACTGCAAGAAAGGGCCAAATTCTGAGACTAGCAGTTACAGAGAGTGATTAGCCATATAGAAACCCAATATGTTACACATACAGTACCAGTCAAAGGTTTGGACACACCTTATTCACAGGTTCTTATTTTTCTTTATTTCTATTGTTTTTAACATTTTATATTAATTCTGAATTTATATTATTACAGAACAAATTTGTAATTATGTTGTCATCAAAAATGTATTTAATAACCCAGTTTTAAATTTCGATTCTTTAAAGTAGCCAACTTTTAATGACTGCAGTGCACACTTTTGCCATTCTCGCAGACACATGAGGTAGTCACCTGGAATGGATTTCCAACAGTCTTGAAGGAGTTGTTGAATACTTGTTGGCAGCTTTGCCTTCACTCTCCAGTCTAATTCATCTCAAACCATCTCAACTGGATTTGGATCAGGTATTTGTGGAGGCCAGGTCTTCTGATGCAGCCCTCCATCACTCTCCGTCTTGGACAATTAGCTCTTACATAACTTAAAGGGGTGTTTGGGCTCATCGTCCTGTTGAAAAACAAGTGATGGTCCCACTAAGTGCAGACCAGATGGGATGGAATGACGCTGCAAAAAGCTGTGGTAGCCATTAAGTTTGTTTCACAATTCAGCCATTAATGCCCAACTCACTCAGGCTCCTCTAAGCAGCGCATGTTGGAATATATCTGACACTTTTATTTAGATGCTTTTATTTTATTTTATTTTATTTTATTTTATTTTATTTTATTAAGAAGCATTTATGAGGGCTTTAATACGAGGTGTTGTAAATTGCCAGTTTTTATGGCTGGTCATTATAATAAGCCTCTCCTTCGCAGCAGAGGTAGCTCTTGTTCTTCTGTTCCTGGGACAGTCCTAATGAGAGTCAGTTAGCATGACAGTATTTGATGGTTTTGTCAACCGCTCTTAGGCATAGATTCAAAGTTCTTAAGATTTTTTGGATTGAACAAACATAAAAATACATATATATAACATATTCTAGAGTGTTTAACATTGTTTTGTTCACTACATAATTTCAAACACATTCTTGCATGGTTTGAATGTCTATAGTATTAATGTGTGACATAAAAAAAGAGCTGAAGGAGAAGGTGTGTCCAAACTTCCAACTGGTATTTATTTATTTATTTGTTTATGGTGTACAGTATATATTAGGAATAAAGTAAGCATACATTAAAGGATACATACTTTATTTTTAAAAGTTTATTAATTTAAAAGTAAGGGTGCTATAAAAAGTCATATCTGCTTTAGGTTTTTATCTTGACATGAGTTGCTGATTGATGCATTTAAAGTGTTTAAATTTATTTATCCTTATAAATTGCCTCATTAATAAGGCTACATAAACAAACTACATAGCTTGTTTATGTTTTCATAGCAACAGTCGCAGCAAAATAATTTTGAAAAATGTCATGAGTGGCTACTAACAAATACAGTATAATCACAGTGCTATGCATCTTTTTATATAAGCTGCACCTACTTTAGGTTTAGATACATGTGCAGATATGAATATTTAAAGCAATATAGAGACAGAGATAAAGATATTAGCATTGCATTACTTTGCTATATTGTAGTCTTAATAATGAGAATGCTTTTTACTTGAGTGTTAATACCAGCAGCATTGGTTTTTCCTGGTCTTGGTTTTTCATATTTAATGTGTGATTACTGAGTATGAGTCAAATGCAGTGTCCGGTCATTTTTGGTGCATGTACTGTATATCTGATTGATCCCTGGGCTATGTTTCAGATAATGACTATGCATTGTTTCTCCCACCTTTTTCTCAGATCTGAGTTTCTTCAAAAATCTTTACCACTGCATTGTATCCATGTTCACTCTGGAAGAAGCTTCATCTAGCTTCACCGTGGCATTGCAGATAAAGAAATTGTGGCATTAAAAAGTTATAGCCAAGAAGTCCATAATTACTGTTAAATTTTGTGCTGTTACTACAGTATTGTAAGATTCTAACTTCAATATATTATTTACCCAAAGAGAACCTTATAATTATAAGATTGTTCTCCAGGGTCTCTGTTATATCCTGAACTCTAGTTACTGTTTGGGTGGCATTTTACATGCTATGTGTGCCAATGTGGGTTTCCTTCATGTATTTGGTTTGCTTTCACATCTTGAAAATATGCCAGTACTATAAATCACCCCAAGGCAATTGTTCCATCAAGGGTGGATTCCAACTTCATGCCCACTGTTCCACTGACAGGCTCCAGATCCACCCCCACCATGTCCAGGAAAAAGACTTATTGAAGAGGAATAAAACATATACAAGAGCAATAATAGTGTTGATGTATCCTATTTATGTATCATTTACAATAATGCAATTTATATGAGCACCTGTACTAGAAAATAAAAAATCTCTAAGGCATCTTTTTGTTGCTGATTAAAGATGATGAATTCACAGAACCAGGTGTATGAGGGTCATGCAAGCCTTCCCAAACCACTTATTAAAGTTGTGTGTAGCAGCATATGGACACCTTCACAGTTAGACAGATATATCAAGTTTGTGGTTTAAGATGTTTTACAAATTTCCCTTCACCCTTGTACAGGGGAAAATTATACATCTGGGATGTGCATTAATACTCTACACAAAGGAAGGGGAAAAAAGAAAGCAAAAATGTTTTCCCACAACAAATTAATGTCATGGCAATCTGTATTATATAGAAGGCATACAAGTACTTTCCAGAGTGACAAATACAATAATAGCTAGAGCTTCTGCATTCGCAGACCCATTTAATCATCCCAAAGTCAGCTAATCTTTCTTTTCTCCCTTTACTTTAGCATGTGCGAATTTGTCATGGATATTAGTTGCCCTATAAGCTTCACAGAGTTTATAATCTTTAGACTCTGTGCAAAAAAAAAAAAAAAGAAAGAAAAAGGAACATAGATAGTGTAAAATTTTAAAATACCAAAAAATTAGTGATTTTGTGGATTCACTATGAAAAAAATCTATTAGAAATACCACTTCAGTGCTAAAGAGCAAATGGCCTGAGATGTGTTTAAAATTTTAAGAGAAATATTATGCAGGCCTTAAGGCAGACAGGTTAGAAAAGTTCCAATATTTATTGTTTATACTACAATGGTCTTGAATGCACAATCATGATTGATCTCAAGGTTTTGCTTAAATAGAAATTGCAAGGTTTACATTAATATGATGTGCTTATCAATTATGTGTTAACAACTCAGGGACATGTACATACTGTATGATGCACATGCCACATAAATGAAGACTGCAAGAACAGGTATTTCCATTTTTATCAATTATGTATAAATTATCATTTTTAAACATGTTTTGTTTGACAATTAAATTCTGGGAGAACCAAAAAAAGACAGATACCAGTGTATGACTGCATCTCCCCATAACTGTGCATTGTGGTAGCAATTTTCACCCCTGCTAAATCGATAACATTTTCAATAACTGATGGAAATCAGGAAATATATTAAATTTTTGTAATCAATATATGCTATTAGATTTCATTTTCTTATGTTCTAGTAAAATACAGGGAGTCAGTTTAAAATGATCATTTAGGGTGCCACTAATTACGAATGCGTGTTTTTTTATGTAATGGCCTGTATTCATTAACCTTTTGTGTCATGTTCTGTTTAAATGTACAGTAACCCCTTCAGCTTGGAATTTTGCTTTCAGATAAGAGCCATTAGTACAGGTGCTAAAACAGGAAAATGTGGATGGTTTTTATTATTATTATTATTATTATTATTATTAGAAGTAGTAGTAGTAGTAGTAGTAGTGTTGGAAATACCATCTGCACACTTGGAGTAATGGACAATTGAAGACTGGAAATCTTTAACTGTTCAATTGTCCAATCTTTACCTATCTAGTTTCAGGCTGATATGATTAAAAAGCCTACAGTATGTAGTCTTCTGCTGTAGTAGTCCATATACAGTACATCAAGGTTCAATTACTGTAGCTATGCATTCTGATATACATTTTTGCTTCTGATTGTACTGTAGCCATCCTGCCAGTTTGAACCAGACTGATGTTTTTATTTTTTTTATTTTTTTACCTTTCTCATCAACAAGCATTGCTGATTCTTACGGGGTTTATTTTGTCTGTGCGTTTGTTTGATTGTTTGTTTGTTTGCATTAAGACTATTGTATGTCCATCTGGCAACAACACACACACACTAAGAAAGGTCACTATACACTATACAGTACATTAATTGAAGCGCTTGGACAGCTACTGCATGATTCATGCACTGATCAGTCAGTCAATCAGGTGAAACTTCTGTGAGCTAATTCGCTGATTGGATAAGTGTATGGATAAGCATGAATGAGACTCAAGGCCAATTTCTGCTTCTGTGTCAAGTCTGGCATAGCTGCTTTCACTAAGCCATACCCTGTGGTGTAGCCCGACTTGTACCTCCCAGAAATGGAACTGCATTTAATAAAGTAACACAGACAACAAGAGACTCAGTACAATGACATAGTAAACCCATCAACAACTAATTTTTGGTTGAGTAATACAGACACACCATCACATAAGTATAAAAGCTCACAATGCCATAGATCACTTGAATAGGTATAGACTCCATGTAGACTATGCAGAAGCAAATCAGACTTAAAGCTGTTGCGACTGAAGTGGCACTTGTGAAGAAGGACTTTTGAGGGACTTATACATTGTTTATCAAAAGTGTTTGACCATTTAATTTATTTTATTTATTTATTTATTTTTTATTAGTTTATTCTTAGGGACATTGTCCCAAGTCAATAATAATAATAATAATAATTATTATTATTATTATTATTATTATTATTATTGTTGTTGTTGTTGTTGTTATCATCATCACAATTGTTTTAAATAATCTGTATCCTAAGATAAAAAATATGTAATTGGGAAGACTATTTTCCAGGATGACTCTGCCCCTAACCATAGGATATAAAGAATAATTGAATAAAAAATATGTGCATCTAATACAATGCTTCTCACAATGACCGGATATGAATCCAAATGGATACGTATAAGAATTTTTGGAGTGGCTACCATTAATAAAAACAGAGGGAAGGGCTTTTGGAAGAACAGTGCTTCTGCCTCCAGTACAGTTCCAGAGACGTGATGGGTTGCTGCTTTGTCACTGATGTAGACAAACTAATGCATGTATCCATGTGTATTCTATTAACAGCCCATATATCCCATTATCCTCTGAGTGAATACCATTCAGTCGTGTATGTGTTCAAGTAACAAGCAGCTTGCAACTTTTCTAAGATGCCTTTTTTTCATTAATTTCATGCATGAGCTGGTTAGACTCTGATTATGTAGCATTTGAAAAGAAAATGTGAAAAGCAACCAGAAATATTACATGGAAATGAGGTAGTTTCACAATAGTACCATAGGACTCTAAAATCTGTAAATACTATTGGTGTACACCTACTGTAATATCACATTTTCTGATTATTTTTTAAAGCAAGTTAAAACAAAGTAAAATATGTCCTTGATGTCATTTGAAATACAAGCTACCATTTAAAATTTCATTAATATGCTTATAGCAATAGGTTGTAATTAGTTTAAGGCTTACAGTATGAAAAATCATCTTCACCAGGTATAGAAATTTATGAACATGCAATAGCATTATGTCACCATGTTTCAAGCCAAAGACTTGCATTGAAGGCCAGGAAATCATCCCTGGTCCTTTACTAAAATATGCCTTTCCCAGAGTGAGCATAACCTCATCAAATGTTTGCTTATCAGTGGAAACCTTATAAGGGAAGCTTTTATCCACCTGTAGTGCAAACAACGATACAATCAATATTAGTTTGTCTTCTTACCTAATTTTACAATGAGATTACGTCCAGAATAAATTTGTTTTACTTTCCTTACTATTAACTTGATGCTTTGCCACTTTTGAGACAATTTTACAGTAAAATTAATAGTTTAATACTGCATTATGAACTTTATCATTGTGTACAGTTAAAGATGATTAACTGTTAAATTCAAATGCAAATTTACTCACTCACTCACTCACTCACTCACTCACTCACTCGATCTCTATAGCACTTATACTGCACAGGATCGTGGAAAGCCTGGAACAGGTCCCAGTGGAGTTGGTGCACTAGGTACGCACACACTTGCATATTAATGGCAATTTGGAAAAGACAATTAGTGTAATCCTCTTGTCTTGGGGCTGTGGGTGGAAACCAGAGTATCCAGAGAAACCCACAAAGCATGGGGAAAACATTCAAACTCCACGCACAAAGACCCAAAGACGGGACTCAAACCCTGTTCTCTGGAGGTGCTAGGCCACAATGTTAACCAACGCACCCCCATGCCACCCAAAACTAATTCTGTACTACATTATAATTGAAAAGTTGTCTTAGCCTAAGTACACAGAATGTCATTTTAAACATCTACTGTATAACAAAATCTCTATCCCTTTTATACAAACTGTCACTGTTTTTCATTATGGTATAATGAAATGAATGGCTCATCCACCATGCTGAATTTTCCAGTTCACTTAAGCACCAATGATATCTTCTAAACAATCTCCAAACTATTTATAGGTTTTTTTTTTTTATATAAAAAAATATGTTATATTTATATACAGCTTCAAACCAAAGGAAATATTATCACATCATGAAGCATGTTCTATTTTTTGTCAGATAAAGCAGATTAATCTGTACCCTTTAAAGCCCATAATAGGCTATTGGACTTTATTATTATGATAGAAAGGGGTTCAGGGAATTCATGAAACTGATTATCAGTGTAAAATGTGTGAATAGATAGATGGCTAGATGGCATAGGCTGCCACCTGTAATTACTTACTGCATGGCATTTCCTGTCAGTGAGGTGTTTTGGAGTATAATATAGAGCTGTCTGTTTAGAGTGTTACAAACTTTTGCTTTCAAAAGCAAAGAAAAAAGATATACTATAACACATGAGAAAAATGTCATAGTCTTCATAGTGTTCATATTTGATTTCTAATTAAAAAACCATGATGTGCTTTATACATTGTACATACACCAATCAGCCATATCATTTAAACCTAAAAATGTTGTCCCGAATATTGTGTAGGTTCCCCATACAGATCTTACCTTTCAAAGCATGACTAGACAAAACCTCTGAAGGAGTGTTGTGGTACAGTATCTGGCTCCAGGACATTAGCAGCAGATTCTTTCAGTGCTGTAAGTTATAAGGTGGGGCCTCCATGTATCAGACTTGAGTGTCCACCACATCCCATGGACGCTCGGTCAGACTGAGGCATATGGAATTTGGGGACAGGAACAACAACTTCAAACTGTTTTGCCTGCTAGGGCCCATTCACAGCAAGTTGTAATGCATTAAGTGTGCTGATACCTTTTTACAGTAATACAACTAGCATTTTTCAGCAATTTATGCTACATTGGCTTTTCTGTGTTTGGCTTTTATGCTACATTGGCTTTTCTGTGAGACATAGGGGCCTTTGCTCCCCACAGGCAAATATTATATGATATTTATATGATAGATTTCCTCATACAGCAAATTAATGCAGTGCCTAGCCAAAATGTGCATTTGGGCATAAATTATCATCCAATTCAATGAAATTTTATTTGTATAGCGTTTTTAACAGTTGTCATTGTCACAAAGCAGCTTTACACAATCAAAATAATTATGGAAATTTGTATGAAATGTGAATGCGTATGAATCAAAATTAAGATTGATAAGCTTGACCCTGATGAGCAAGTCAAGAGCGATGGCGACAATGCCAAGAAAAACCTCTCTGAGATGGCAATAGGAAGAAACCTTGAGAGGAACCAGACTCAACAGGGAACCCATCCTCATTTGGGTAATAACGGATAGCAGGGATTGATCTGCAATCATATTGTGTGTTACAGTAGGAGGCTGGAAGTGCAGTATAACAGAAGATGTGTTTAAGTTACTATGGAGTCCAGTTGCCATTCATCCATCTACTGTAGGAACCTCTGTAATCAAACCAGGGACCATGAATGCCAATGGTGATCATTGACACAGATTTATTCCCATTTTGTATGACTGTGGTCCAATAGGACCTCCGGTCAACAATCACGCGCACATTCACACACTACAGGCAATTTGGAAATGCCAAATAGCATAATCTTCATGTATTTGGACTGCAGAAGGCAACCAGAGAACCCTGAGGTAACCCACAAAGCACAGGGAGAACATGTAAACTCAATGCACACAGACCAAATACGGGAATCGAACCCAGGACCTGGAGATGCAAGGCGAGAGTGCAAACCACTAAACCAACCTTCACCAATTATTGAACACCTAAATTGGTTACATATTTCATTCAAAGATTTCTTGATAGACAAGGTTCCTTAGCTTCATAAAAGGCTTCTACTGTAGTTGGAACTTTCCCTAATAGAGAATCACTCAGGTTTTTGATTCAACCTTTAAGCCCGTAAATGGAAATAAGGACATTTATGCTGTATAACTTTAAATGCCTATTTCAGGGTTGTGCCCATAAATTCAAAAGTTATGTGACTATTTAAACAGGGAAAGTCTATTGTACACATACATGGGCAGCTTTTCAAGTTGATTTTCTTGACTCTTTATTACGATTATTCTTGTATGGACTAATTTAAAAATGTGTTTTCCTGTTTTTTCACTGTGCACAACCAGAGGTACTTGACAGGTGGTGACCAAAGAAGGAAATAGTATTTTACTGTCAGCTACAATATGATGTAATGTAAAAACATGATTATGTTCATTGAAATAATTACATGGAATAATTAAAAAGAAAGATTAATGTCATGGGATATAAATGTGATATAAAGAGGGCCCGCAAAATATATAAACACTTCAACATAAAAAAAAAAAATATATATATATATATATATATGCATCTCTTCTGGTGATCACATGTCAGTATCAATGATGATGTGACTACTGATATATTTAGAGGAAATACGACACATTGCTGCCATTATTCAATTTAAGTTGTAAAAAAGGTATAGTAATTGAAGTGTATAAAGGCAACTATTGAAGTGTGTATACATTTTTTGGGCGGTCTCTATAATCACTGCAAATTTAGTTTCATTAAATGGCTTCCAGGATCATCATTTAGAAACTTACAAAATAGCAACTGATGTCTTTAGCAAATTTGGCCTCTTCATAACTGTCTAAGTAGCACAAATGTCAGCAGCTAAATGTGAGGTCTAAATCCTAATATGTGCAATTTTAATATAACCTCAACTCAGAATATGGCCGTATACATACTGCATGTAACGTATATGACTTCATAAACTATGATATGTTCACAAGGCCATTTATTATTATGCAATTATTTCAGTTAAGCTTTATGCTATATATAACCTGGAGTGGTGGAAAAAGTAAAAAGGGACTGATCCCTTGCAAAAAATCTTGAATACTGTAGTTTGTTTTGTCAAGGCTTGATAGGTTTCTTTTTCTCCCATAGTTTCACAGCAGGCAGTGACCTTGGTAGAAGGAGCTGACAACAACTTTGCAGACATTTTCAAATGGTTCAGTAGATGAGTAGATAGTAAACTCCAAAAACACTAAAGGTGCATGTTTTTTTTTTTTTTTTTACTGATGCATCCATATTATAGTTTCATTAAGTCAAACGCAGTTTTGATTAAGTTATCATTTAGTGCAGCATGGTGGTGCACCAGCATAATTGCTTTTGCCTCACAGCCCTAGGGCCCCTGAGCTTCTGGGACTGTTCCTGCAGAGTACTGCATATTCTCCCTATATCCACATAGGTTTCCCCTGGGTCTCTGGTTTCTCCTCAAATCCCAAAATAAGCTGGGAGGTGGCCTGACAATGGTAAATTGCCCCTAGGCATGAGTGTGTGAATGTGTATGTTTGGTGCTTTGTCATGGAACAGGAGGTATTCTCACCTAACTCCCTGAGATAGGATCCCTAGATCCATGACCCTGACAAGGAAAAATAAGAATAAGAGAACAATCACCTAATATATAATGAAGAAATTAATAATATAACCATTATAAACAGTAAAGCAACAACAACAATAATATTATTATTATTATTATTATTATTATTATTATTATTAATAATACTTTGTAATAATAATAATGAAAAGAAGATAAAGAACTAGCGTAAATAACTATTGTTGACGAGAAAATAGTTTTTAGAAATAGTTAAAAGGTTAAAGCAAAAAATAAACTGATCAACTTTAATGTAATCAGTGATATTTTTATTTTAGGTTGATGCCCACATACTGTACATGTCTGCCTGTCTTTTTGTAGCAGAACTCTTTGCCTAACTTATTAATACAAATAATTAAAATGTGTAAGGTTAAGTATCTTATACTGTACTGTGTTTACACTAAGTTGTACTTCTTTCGTCGTCAGCCAAATATATTACCTGTTCGGTAATCGAAAAGTGAATTACAGATGAAAAATCGAAAAAGTAGATCGGATAAAGATTATGTTTTCTCTTAAAATGACTCCAGTGCCTATAAAATTCACTTAGACCACTTCAGCGCTGTTATTTCAGTGGCGAAAATATTTACTAACCAAGTAAAATTTTTGTTTAGCTTTTCTAATTAATATTTATCGGGGCAGGTGTTTGTTTACATTGAGCGAGTATCTTATTAGTAGCTAATTTTAAAGTAGATTATTAAATCTGGCACATAATTGTTCACAACATTGCTTTTACTCAACATTTTGATTTCATTTATGGTGCAGGTTAAACTTCACAGCGGACGATTTAAGAAATGCACACAGTTTGACATATGCGCAGTACACTGTCAAAACTTCCGGTTTGTAATCTGGCACGTACTGTAACAGTTCATAACTTCACTTCTACTTAACATTTAGATTTAATTCATGGCACAGGTTTAATTTTAGGCAAATAAAGTATGGTTTTAGACTTCCCGCAGAAAGAATAAACATACATTGATCTGACCATTTATCTTTGATGGTTTCGTTTTTTATAGTCTACTTGTCTTTTTAAGGAGTCATGCTTTTGTTTGTGTTTTGTGAGGATTTTGGCAACTTGTCTTCCGCATACCTCATTGGTACATCGTACACTATCATGTTAAATGGCTCTGTTAAGTGATGTGTATAGTCATGCCCTCCTTGTGGGAAAAAACGCTAAATGCTGTAACGTAATGTCATACCATTCTTTTATTTATATAGATGTTCAAATAGAAGATTATATTAGACTTACTGTATATACAGTAGATGGATTGTAAATTGATAGCCAATACCTAGACTGAGTAGCTCTTCCAGTTTAACTCCCAGTGGTTGTAGGTAGACAGCAACACTAATCAGCTGTTTTCTCAGAGAGACTGAGAAATTCAACAGCATAGGTCACCCTTTTATGCTGTTTTGTTCATTGGAGTCATGTACTGCTCATACAAGGTCATAAGGCTATGCAACAAATCGACAGAGTGGATAGATATAATTGGTAAGGCTACTGGCTCATAAGAATGCTAAGGTAAAAATCAACCATTTTCTTATGCTCATGGACTTGACGGTAATAAAACAACACATGCAGAAACCTACATACATTTCACTAGAGGTGACTAAATATTTTATGAACAAAGAAACATTTTTTTTGTTTTGTTAATAACTTTTTATTGGAAATTCTATTTTTAAATCAAACAAATGCAATGCTTCTAGAGTTAGG
>JAQQZT010000002.1:8431938-8445622 GCA_030068275.1 Clarias platycephalus
GTTAAAAATGAAATAAGATAAAATAAAATAAAATAAACACAACAACAATTCATAAGACACGATATGGCTCTTACAGTCAGTAAACAAAACTTTGTTGTAAGGTGTTCTGTAAGAGTTTGCATTGGGTTCGGTTCTCTTTAAATTGTTTTTACTTTCTATGTTTCACACCTGGTGTGCAACTTCTTGTTCACCATCCTTAAAAAAGTAGTCCAGAATAGATTGCAGATTCACCTTTAGCAACAATAAACTTAATTAATTCTTTCCTGTATGACATTATCATTCTCTCATATCATTGTGGAGGCGAAGCACGCACACGTCCAGAGAATCCACAACCACTTAAGGCACATGTGGCAGGGCATTCAAGCCATCACCAACTACAGGACATCATCACCTGCTTGTGACAGTGACGGCTCCCTTCCAGATGTGATGAACAGCTTCTCACCACAGTTGATGTGAGTAAAACTCTATGCAGAGTCAACCCACATAAAGCTGCTGGACCAGAAAATATCACCGGCAGAGTGCTCTTCAACATCTCTCTAAACAGTGCTATCGTTCCCACCTGCTTCAAGTCCAGCACCATCGTCCCCGTGCCAAAGAAATCTTCTGTGTCCTGTCTCAATGACTACCATCCTGTTGCACTCACACCCATCATCATGAAGTGCTTCGAGCGACTCGTCATGAGACACATTAAGACTCCGCTGCCCCCTCCCTAGACCCACTCTTCAGTTCACTCTCCGCTGCCCCTCCCTAGACCCACTCTTCAACGCGCAGTTTGCATACCGTCCTAAGTCCTCTGCTGTTTCCACTGCTGACTCACAACTGTGTTGCGACACAGTTCCAGTCACAACGTCAAGTTTGCTAATGACACGACCACGGTGAGTCTCACCAGCAAGAAAGACGAGTCAGCATACAGAGAGGAAGTGCAGAAGTTAACGGACTGGTGTAAAGACAACAGCCTGTCTCTGTCTTTTAAAACAAAAGGAATTGTTGTTGACTTCAGTAGGACACAGAGCGACCACTCTTTGCTGAACATCAACAGCTCCTCCGTAGAAATCGTCAACAGCACCAAATTCCTGAGTGTCCACATGGAGGAGAACCTCACCTGTCCAACAATGTCTTTTCTGCCTGAGAAGGCTGAAGAAAGCCCAGCTTCCACCACCGATCCTTAAAACTTCTACAGAGGGACCATCAAGAGCATCCTGAGTAGCTGCATCACTGTCTGGTTTGGGAATTGTGCCATCTCCGACCCTACAACAGATAGTCTACGATAAAATCTACGATAAAAGCCTACTTGAACTTGAAATTTTGGTCCATTCTTCTTTACACCATTGCTTCAATTCAAACGTAGATCATTTGGGTGCTGTGGGTTGTGGGGTGGGGTCTTCGTGGATCAATTTGGTTTTCCATTGCATCCCACGAATGACCATTTGAATTGGAATCTGGGGAAATAAGAGACTGGGGGTGGGTCAGCCCACCCAAAACACACACACCACACACCACACACACACACACACACACACACACTACCACCACCCCTGATACCTTTCTGTCAGAGGCAGGGTTGATTTTTTGGGGCAGTTTTTGTTGCATTGACTTTTCTGTGGGCTCAGGCCTCTACTCTTTGATTATTCAATTCCCCTGGTGGTGGTATTAATGATGTGACTGATCAGTGTATATTTAAATTGCAAAATCATGTTTCAAGTCTTTACCTCCTAAATTGTTTACCTAAGTTCTCTTATGGACATTTATGAAAAATTTTGAGTAAGCCGCAATAAAAAACTCAGTAGATACATTGTAATGACGGCTGCTTCTGTGTTTTGTCTAAGATCCCTTAGTGCTCAACTTATTAACTCAACAGGAGATAGTTCAAGCACTCCGTTATCATAAGGTTCCACATGCCTACTTAGTAGCTATTTATCTCTCCATTCCTTTCTCACTCTCTGCTTTAGGAGGCAGTTCTCCTGCAGGCTGAGGATTACACCCACATGTCCTCCTATTCCTGTTATGCATGCAAACATGGTGGACCCACGCCAGACGCTGCCGTAAATAAGAGTCCCTGTGTGCTTTTAGCTGACTGGCAGTGAGGCAATTAGAGAGGTACAATGTCTCACTCCGTCCCCCTAGCATCACACTGAAAAAAAAGACACACCACATTCCAAACAACAATTCCAAATATAGTCTGTCATGAAGCATAAGAGTGCATTGACATTGGAAAGATGCAGAAGCTGAATCCAGTAGTTTAAGAATTGACTGTGAAAAAAGAATAACTTCTGCAATATTATGTCCACATATACAGACACTCTTATCTTATTAGTCCAATTATAGAGTAGTGTGAATATAGTTCACCTACTGAATGTGCAGCAGAACCTGTGCAATTTAATATTATTTTACCAGATTTATTGGATCTATTGGAACTTAAGGGATTCAAACTCTCCAATATAGCTGACAGCCTGAATTGGTTTCTATTACTTTTGAGAGTAAAGTAACTTCTCTTGCTATTTTGAAGATGGTTAAATTTTTACTTTCCCCATGTGCATACATAATACTATATGCTGTGCATCTCAATAAACTTTTTTTTTTTTTTTTTTTCCGGCCAGCCCTTTTATGGTTGGATAATTGTCTTCTGCATGATTGTGGTTGTGTGTACTGAACTAGGCCAAGAGATTCATAATATTTATAGTAATTTGTAAATTGTAAATTATTATTATAATGATTATTAAATAGTTTTTTTTATTTTGATGTGCTGTAATTATTGACACTGAAACAAATAAGGCTTAAAATATTTGACTTTACTTTTCTAGAACATATGAGTGTTCTGTTTTTTAAATTAAATGTAAAAATAATTAGTTTAGATGCATTGTATGTCCAGTATATGTGTTGTAATAGTCATGTTAAAAGAAAACATGAGAAATGAAAGACAATGGTCCCTTCTTTTATAGGAAAATAAAAACATGTAATGGGGTGGGTTTATGGGGCTTTGCAGAGGTACCGTTACTAACCCTTACCCGTTACTAATTTCAATTATAGCCAGAATTACTGAAATTGCTGTTACAGAGAATTTATTCACTTTGTCACACTTAGGGTTAGGGTTAGGGTCACCTTAGTCAATAATATTTTTATTTTATTTTAATAACTTCAAATAGTATATTTTTTTCCATTTTTATACACCCAACCACCATTACAAGAACACTATCCTGCTCAAATTAAGTGGGTCCCCCTTTTGCCACCAGCATTGTAGTTAGCTGTGTGTTCTGACACCTTTCTATTGGAGAGCCACCACTCCTTATGTGCATCAGTGAGTCTTGGCCGCCCATGACCCGGAACCATGACTGGTTTTCCTTCTTTGGACCACTTTTGGTACAGTAGGTCCTGACCACAGCAAATTGGGAACATCCCACAAGATCTGCATTTAGAGATTTGCAAGTCAAATTTGCTCAAATCCTTACACTTGCCCATTTTTTCTGCTTCCAACACATCAACTTCAGGGACATAAAATGTTCAATTGTGGCCTAATATAGCCCACACACTTCCAGATTCCATTGTAATAAGATATTGTAGCTGTAGCTGTAGCTACTGTGACAAGGGCCAGATTGTAATGCGGGATGTGATGGATCAGAGAAAGTCCAAAACTGCAGCTCTTGCACAGTCTGCAGTGGGATTGATGTTTATGTTAATTGCATCCCTGCAGGAAAAAAAAAAAAACATAGACCAGCATAGCTTGACTAGAATAATACCAGCATATGTTGTGTTCTTGTGCTGGTATGCTGGGGACAAGCATCAGTAAGGTGACCAGCATTATGACCAGCGCCATGATGCTGACTTACCCAGGTAACAGCTTGCTGGATTCTCCTTCTCCGTTCTCTGTGGGAGTCCCATTGTTCTTCTGAGGTAAATTTAAACTCCTCCCATTGTCCAGAACATTCTGTAGATCTTCAGAAACCCGTACAGTGCATAACATCTTCCACACGAGCAGAAAACGTACTGCGTCTACCTGTCTGTGTGTGTGTATGTGTGTGTGTGTGTGTGTGTGTGTGTGTGTGTGTGTGTTTTGGGGCGTGGCCTTGTATGTAGATTACCCTGACTGTTTTCCTGTTAATACTGGGCGGCATGTCCTGTCGCAGGTCATTATCAGATAATGAAGTGCGGCAGAAAGACTGTACCACTCCGCCATTGGACATTTTAAGACCCAAAGTGACAAATGAACATTAAGAGCACCCTTGGAGATTGGTCAATCAATTATACTCCTTAAATAGGATATGTGTATATCCCTTCAGATCTGTAAAGGTAGAATAATAAACTTAGAATAACAGAATTGAACCAGATTAAAACCAGATCCTTGAGTTCTCGTCTCAAAGTGTTTGTGTCAGTGTTGACTACTTCGGTGAGAAAATAAAGTGGAATTTTATTTTTGTGGACACATACGCAAACAAAACACCATGACAGGGAATTGTGGGAACAGCAATCAGGCCAGCTTGTGTTCTTCTCTCTACAAGTGTAATGTCAGCGTATAACAATTTAAGTTTCTCTTTAATGTTTAAGCTTAATTTGATGTGCTAGCTGGCATTGCATCTCTCTGTCTCGCTTCCTCTCTCTGTCCATCCTGCTAAGCTAAGCAGTGAAGCTTTTGGCCTGAATGTTTTTTGCTTGCTTGCCAGCCACTCCCAGGGCTGTCTTCTATGACTTTGAATCTGATGAAAGTAAGTGAAATACAAGAGTTTATTAGATTTTATACTGTAACTGCGAAGGTGCAACATTGTGTTTATAAACTGCAGATTAATTTTAAACAAGATCATGTTTTTCCAGTCACGATTTAGTAATACTGCGGCAAAATGAAAGGCAATGTACTGTAATGACATTGAGTGAATATTGATTTTTAAAATGTTGATTAACAAGGTAAATGTATGCAATGCAGATTTCTCATTAAATAACAATAAATTATTCAGTATAAGGGTTAAAAGAAAGTCCAGGGAATCCAGTTTGAATAGACCTGCTGCTAGTTACTGTAAATGAACAATAGTATTTTAATCTGTAAACCTACAGTGGAGTTGGAGCATGGTAGTGTCAGGTGTGAACGTGAGGCAATGACAAATTGTTTATATGGCTCACAGGTCAGGTAGGTGAATTTGGCTTAGTCCCCAGGGTGGCCAGGACCTGCTTTGGTTTCTGCATAGGCCACCACAGTGACATAGGGGTTAATGTCTCCACCTCAAAGCTCCTCCGAAGAATGTACAAATGCTGCAAATTTAAAGAAAATTTCAGCTCAAAACTTTGTTTCTTACAGGAGGTTTATGTTTGATCAAACTGTAAGTAAGATGACAAGGTTACCATACATTTAAATCAAAATTAATATTTCAATGCACCGCTATCGGGGCTGGTAATTTTAATCCAGTTGTTTGAATTGAGGAAAGTCATTAGTGCATAGTATGCAGAGTAGCCCACGTATCTCAAATCTTCATAGATACATATTAGTAAACAGTAGAATATTAGTGTACATACTGTACACACTGAGCTCAAAATATTATTTATTGCAGGTGTTCTATTTGCTGTACTTTATGAACCATTGTTCATTTTATGAAGGTTGTGACTTATTCTGGAGGGCACTGCGTAAATATGCTTTAGAGAAATTTATCTGAATGTTAAATGTGAGATTTCCGTGTCATATCACATTGTCTGGGGTATATTACCTTCCTGCCCTGTATAAGATACAATATTACAATGTGGACTTTTTTTTTTTTTTTGGATAAAGTTGCTTTTGGAGTGAAGTCTTTTTAAGTAAAGTATATCATTGGTTTACTAAAGTCTCTTTCTTTCATTCATTCATTCATTCATTCAAACAATTTTGTTCTTTCTTTTTAAATACCAGTAAGCAAATGCACATGATTTGCACCAATCTCTTCAATAAAACCAAGTGAAGGTTTTATTTAGCACAAACACGTAGTCAGCTGAATTTATTCTTTATTTTATTGCCATATAACTTTGTGGAGCCTAGACCTGACCAACTGAAGCAACCTTAGATCATAACACTGCCTCCAAAAGATTCTACAGTGGATGCATGATGGGTGTATTGCTTCATGTGCTTCCCATTTTACACTGGTATGTTGATTGCTTTGGAACAGGGTAAATGTGGAATCATAATCACATGGAATCATTGAAACACAAAACCATTTTTTTTATGACCATAGGATATGTGTGACGACCCATGTGTACTGTATGTGTGTCACCTTTGGATTTAATTGCTCCGCCTCCTAATTAGTTTGATCAAGGACACCTGTTGCTGGGTTCCTGTTTGGCCTTTTTAAAAGGCAGCATCACAACTGGCCAGCGAGAGCTGCATGTGGGACTTGGTTTTGTTTGGTTTCCGTTTACTTTTGTTTTATTTCATAGATCCAACACGCCTACAGCCCAATACATTTTCATGCATTCACTTAACTCTACACTACTGATTCTTGACTGTCAAAACATTGTTTTGTTTCTGTATACTTCTATTATGTTAATAAGCTTTGTGTATTATTTGCACTTTCTTGTTGCGCCCTTTTCGAGCCACGGGACGTAACAATATGTTTTTCAAGATTGTTGTTTAAAAAAAAATGGGAAGCTGCCCTTGGAATCAAGAAGGGTTCAAATATGTTTAAAGAACGGGCAAAACATTTTAATCACCACAGTAATTGTTTCTGGTAAGTAAGGCTCTTTAGTATTTGCTTATTTATAACCAAATGCCAAACTGTGCATGTGTTTGAATGTATTTTGTATACACATTTGTGTTGAAACCGTTGGTAAAAAAAAAAAAAAAAAAAAAAAAGGGTCTTATGTATTCATAAACACTGGACACTATAAATAGTCAACCAGATGTCTACAGAGTGTTTGCAGTCACATGGAAAGATACAGTACTGCCATTCCAGATCAGGCATGAATTTTACAGGCATTTATTTAACTGCCAGAATTTGGCATTGAAACTATTGCAGCATTGGAATTATGATCCCCGGCCTTGTTGTAATTTCAATATTGTACCAAATAAACAAGGCTGATTGTTAGAGAATGTAACTTAAATAAAGCAAATAGTGTGGATGATAAAAAGACAAAAAGCAGGCCGGCAGATGAATTTCTCTCTACTAGACCCTAGAGGAAAAAAGTTTACATCCCAAACATTGGAATTTGCATTTACTTACAATATAACAACAGAGCAGACGGCTTTCTATTGCACCAAATGTTCAGAGGATTAAAATATAAAAGAGAAGCCCATTAAAAGCACATAGAAGCTAGAGCAATGTCAACTGAGGTACCTCAGGTTACATATGTTGAATAGGCCAACGTAATAATTTCCACCTGGATTTGCGGTCTGAGTTAGGCTTCACAGGGATTCTGTACAAATGAATGATTTTGACCCTCTGCTGGGAACATTGTTATGCGCAATGCGTCTTTGGCATTTATGGTTTTATAGACATCAAGCTAGTGATAAGATTGAATGAATAAAATGGCAGCAGCCCAGAAAACTGGACCACCAGAAGGAGAACAAGGCCAAGCTGTGGCGTCAACTCCAAACACTTTATAGACCGTCACTGCTTAAACCATATATATATGACATTTTTAACAAGCTATTTAATTGTGTGTATATATATAAATATATATATGGAATGTTTAATTAATGTAAATTGAAGCATTAAGATTAATCTTTAATTAGTTTGGAACACATAATCCTAATTTAACCCAGACTGCAGTGAAGTCACATCAAACGTGTTGTCATGTTAATCAAACTGGCTTTTATAAAGAACAGAGTGCAGTTAACATTCAGTACATTTGGCCAGAAAAGTCATGGATTTGACAGTACATTTTATTTTGCAAGACACTGCAAAATAAAATGTGCAAATCATGAACATAACAAGCATATTTTGATCATATACAGTGGCAATACATGTTTAAACACTCTAAAATAACAGCTTGTATGAAAAATCATATACAGTATATGCTGTCTTATTGTCCAATAGCAAAAAGCAATGGGACAGTAAGATTGTTTAGTTTATAATCTTTAGGCAATCATCTATTTCTTAGTACTAATTTCAAATGCATCTCTTTTAAATGTACAGTGATGGGATTAGTTCAATGGCGTAAACTTTTTAAAGATGGCCGAGCACCCAGCAGCTGTTCTTGTGAACATTTAGCGAGTAGACCACCTGATCTTTGTTGCCAGCTTGCAGAAGAGATGCATCTGTCTGTGGTAACTGTACACACAATTACTCTCAAAGACCACTTGCACATTACAGGACTTTGGATGTGAAGTATTGCCAAATGTCTCGTACAGCCCATACCTTGCTTTAAGCTCTTGATGATACCTTCTACCATGATGGTATCCAGAACTAGGGAAATGCTGGAATAAGTGCATTAGTGTATTAATGTACATTAAGGTATAGTATA
The DNA here is from genome assembly GCA_030068275.1 of Clarias platycephalus. Lineage (NCBI taxonomy): Eukaryota > Metazoa > Chordata > Actinopteri > Siluriformes > Clariidae > Clarias > Clarias platycephalus. Next base: position 8,440,348 of record JAQQZT010000002.1, read on the forward strand.
TCATTTAGATAGATGATAGTAAACTATACATAATGACATTGGTATTGTAATGAATACACAAAATGAACACAAATATAAGTATGCAGTAAATTAAACATTATTGATTTCATAGATTTTGATGCATAAACCACAGTCTTTACCAGATTTTTGATGGCTCTTGCTTTTAGTTAGAACAGAAAGAAAATCTGTCATTTAGGATTCTGAACAAGACCAAATGGTTTTTGAAATCATGGCACACAGGGCCATCTGGGTGCACATGTCATAAAATAAAAAATGAATACATCATGCCAAGGTATTTTAAAGCTTATTTCTTTATTTATTTATTTGTTCATTAATTTAATATGAAAAGATAGAGTTAGAAAAAATCATACTTTATATTTTTCCATGTCTTTTGTATATGAATATCTTACAAATAAAACATTTTCATCAATTTCTTAAAAATGTTCATGAGTTGGTTTTATGGGATGTTTTCTAGACTGACTATATACTTAACCAAAAGCATTTTACATTAAAAAAAGAATTGCATTTATTTACTCGGTGCCCATTTCCTCAATTTGTCCTCTTGTCAAGTTAAGTGGACAAGTGTGATGCAATAAGAGGTCACGGTCATGGGGTGATGACTTTGCCATTCAGGAAGGATATAAAGAAATTTGACTAGATTTGAAAAACAAAATCATCCCACTGGTTTGAAATTTTAAATTGAAAGAGATGTACAGTATTTTTGCAACAACAACAAAAAAGATAATTATATTTGAAAAATGAGTCTCGTGTAGTATTCCCTAGTAAAAATAATACAGTATTTTTACACTGTATCCTGTCCTTTTTCCTGGGTGATCACTTCCCACAGAAGAGAAATGTTTCAATCACAGCCCTCTTGCCTACTTTCCTACTTTCTAAGCTATGGCTGTGCAGGGGAGACAATTGGAATTGATTATCACTTTCTAAACAGCTGTCCACTTATATGTTTTTAGTATGGTTATGTTCTCAAGCATAACAGAAACTGGTGTATTCTGATCCATTCTCAAGTCCCTAAAGTGAAAGTACACTTAGGCTCAGCCCAGTAGGCACTGATATAATGTTGTAAACCATTATGCCAAATCCCTCAAAAATAATGATAAGAGAGGATAATGTTCACTAGTCTGGGATGGCTTTTCACTAGATTTTGGAAAGTGCTATGAAAAGTTGTGCTCATTCAGCTATAAGAACATAAATGAGTTCAGGCACTGATATCAGATGAGGAGGCCTGGCATGTAATCCGCATTCCAGTTCATCCCAGAGTTATTCAGTGGGGTTGAGATCAGGGCTCTGTGTCAGCCACTTGTAATCTTCCACTCCAAATTTTAGCAAACCATGCCTTTATGGAGCTTGCTTTGTGCACAGGGGCATTGTAAGTTTGGATGAAGGTTAGGACACCAAATCAACTTTTGAATGTCCTGGAACATGGAACATTAGTTTTTGTTGCAAATTAAATATAATAATGCAAAATTTAGCACTAAAATACTACTACTACTATTATTATTATTATTATTATTATTAGTAGTAGTAGTAGTAGTAGTAGTATAATTTATGAAAGGCAACAATATTCATAAAAGTTGCACACTTAGTATCAACACACCCACTGTATTCATTAGCCTGGACATTAGAACAAATTAATTAATGAAACTGTCTAGTTAGGTAGTAAAACATAAATAAAATGTGGCTGCAATCTGATACCCATGATACTAAATAAATTTGTTAAACACTGAAGTTTAAAAGTTGCTATCCAACGGCCTGGCCACACCTATTGATATGAAATCCCTTTTCTGTTGGTAGATTAATGTGAGCGAGTATCCCATACTTGTGCTGAGGCAAAAAGTCTCAGAAAATACCAGCTTCCTGTTCTCATAATGCATTCAAGTCACATGACCATGTATCTGATCTGTATCCATTCTAATGAAAGTGCCTCAGATCCAATCTGAAAAACATCAGATTTGTCCATTCAGACAGCCATAAAATAATCATATCTGTGTCACATTAGGATAATTGAATCAATTCAGGCTGGTGATGTGAACATACTTTAGCCTTAGAGCCTCTAATGAACAAACCAAGTAAGCCACAGCTGTACATACTGTACTGCACTTACAGACGGGCAATTGTCTTCAGGACCTCTCCTTTTATTAGACATTAAACATTATATTTAATCACTGGATCTGAACCACTGTGCCTGAACCACTGAGCATAAACCACTGACTGTAAACCGGTCCATCCAGTAGCCCAGATTTATGAGCTTGGCTAACAAGAATGGACCCTGATGTGTTTTATTCACGGTTTTCTGCTCACCTGAGTGGTATTTGTATTACTGTAGATTTTGTCAGCTAAATTACTTTTCTGATGTTTGATGTAAACATTAAATAAACCCCATGAGCTATATCTGCATGATTTTCTGAATGGCACTGCTGCCACGTTTTTGGCTGATTGGATAATTGCATGACTGAAAATGTGTACAGGTTATTCCAATAGTATGGTTTATGAGTGTATGATTATAATGTAGGCTTAAAATGTCTTCCTCTGTCAAGTTTGTTACCTTGTATTAGTTAGTTCATAAAATTATTAATTATTTAATATTACCTTAATATTTACTGCACCTAAAGTTATAAAATTGCAAGCATGACAGCATGTGGAAATAATTGGTACAACAGACTTAAATGCTTTCATAACAGAGGTAAATGCTGCCCACCGATATCTACAAAAATATAGCCACACATATAGTGTCATAATCTGAATGCGTTTGCCGTACATAATTACTGCTCACCATTATATTTTTGAACACCCTTAGCAACATAAGTGTTGTAATTTGAATGACCTGTACTTAAGTCATTGAGTTAATGGCATAGTAATGTACAGGTAGGTGTTCAAAAGGAATTGAATCTTGAATGCTGTAGTTACTATTCCAGTGAGTGGTAATCCAACAAAACATTTTTGAAAGCAAGATGTGTTATATTCTAGTAGATCACAACCTCCAGCATACATCTGTTTTGTGCTTGTTAATGTCAGGGTTCATGAGTACACCATTAGGCAGAAATCAACATGAATAGCATAAAAGCAATAAGCATTTCACACTGCAATCATGGAAATGCGAAGGAAGAATCATGGTCCAGGACTTTCGCTATTCCCTGGACAGAATGGGGTGATGAAATGTCAAAATATTAACCGTGGAGAAGTATACAAATTTTATAAGACAATTATTGGACATTTAACAATCTGTATTTGGATGAACTTATGTGTTTACATAAGTACTTTTACTAGTGTAGTAATAAAAATCCAGTACGTTTAAAAATGTGAGATCTTCTAAGGTTATGTGAATTTCAGTTGTCTCCAGGGTGAGTATAATGCAGTTATACAACAGTTAGTTCCAACCAAGTAATATGATTAGACAAGAGGCATTCCAAAAGTGGTGATAATAGACAGTAACAGCACTGGGACATTAACTTAAATGTATCATCCCATGTCACAGGTGATCTAACAATCGTTAATTAAACTAACTGTTTGTCACTGGCATGGGTCAGTACAGAACAGTAGGTCAGTATGGTTCGTGGGTAGAGCTCTGCTTGCCAAAAAACACATAGAAAACCAACTCCGAAAGCACTATCAGCAAGATAACAGAGCTGATAATGTTATGCTAGCTTAAACAACACTTTAATTTTTGGTTTTGTTTACTGAGAAAAATTACAAACCTATAGAGGTTCTACCACAATGCTGAATCCCAAATCCCTCTCTAACCCCTGATCAAGGGCACTACTGGTATGTGGAACAAGGGATTTTACACCCTACATACCACCGTAGCTTTCTATTGAATAATATTCGGGATTCTACCCTGGAACTACAGTATGAATGGTTAGCAGAATAAGTAGAAATATAAAGTAAACCTTGTACAACACCTCCATGGTTTGTTTTGCTTAGCTTTTGGTTAATTACAGTAACTGTCAGTCTCTAGGTGCTCCAGTGGTGGTGGCTATGTTTAATAGTGAAAGCAAGAGCATTTACACACACAAATATTATAAAGAGAACTTAAGGGATTAGAACTAAATGCCTCGTAGCCCTAAGAAAACTATCGCTGAGGCTAATTGGGTGGTGTAGTGGTTAGCACTGTTGCCTTGCACCTCCAGGGTTCAAGGTTCGATTCCCGGCCAGGCTCGATTCCCATCGAGTTTGTGTGTTCTGTGGTCTGTGGAGCATTGGACAAAGGTCTAATAAGTGCATATTTACCCTGTTCCAGAGTGATCGGTACATCAGGATAAGAAGAGTGGATGAAGTGATGCATCTGATCATGCCTAGTGCCTACTGTAGAAGCCGGGGGTTGCTTCATCTGGCAGGTCTAGTTTCATCAACATTACGTGCATGACAAATTATGTCAGCTGACTACTTGAAAATCATAAATGACAGGTTTTTGTCATCAATGGATTTTTTTTTCCCCCTGATGGCATGGGCATACTCCAAGATGACAATGCCAGGCGTCCTTGGACTCAAATTGAGAATTAAACATTCAGGAGGATGAGACACCATCTTCACACATGGATTGGCACAAAGTCCACCTTAACCCCCCACGATAATCATTGGGCTGTGCTGAAGAAGATGTTAATCAGCAGTCTGATGCTAAATTACTTTATAAAAGGTATTAAAAACTCCAACCGGATGGGCCCCACGTGACAGCCGAAACATCGGGCTAATATATGCACAAAAGGGGGAACCACGTGAGGCACGGCTAAACCCCACAACCACATCCGATTGGACCAATCACCCGTGGGACGAATTGACTCCGAAGGGTCAAAATCCTAAGGTAACCAGCAAGCAGAAAGCAATTGACCACTACAACCTCCAACAACCTCTTCCAAGCAGCTCAGGCTTCCACCCTTGCGGCACTACGCTGCCTCTGCTGGCGTCATCCACTCTCAACGAGACTTCGTGCCAGAACTCCAAAGTCCTACAGCAAAGAAACCCTCAGAAGAAGTTCCAGAGCTCCGCCATCGGTAACCAGGCAACCAACACCTCACCGAAGGGCTTTCCCGAACGACATCATCTCAACCTCAGCGCACCAACCAATCAGCAACGCTGTGATTCCCTTCACTGGAGGCAATCCACTGGATGAGAACGAAACGTAACGCAAAAAAACAAAGATGGATACCTTGCCGAAAATTGGTGCTTGTTTCATAACTAAACCGTAAGATTAATCCCAAGACTCTGCTCTTGTGACTTTCTTTGATTCAGCACTGCTGAATATTATTTATATATATATATA
>JAQQZT010000002.1:8455763-8466037 GCA_030068275.1 Clarias platycephalus
CTGAACAGGTAAGCTGGAATCAAATCAGTAGCAGCATTAACTCGTGCTAGTAATTATTATGGTAGTCAATATTAATTCAAAATACTAGTTCAAATTATGGACTACCATAATAATTAAAATAAGTAACTAGTTTACTAGCGTAAGCTAATGCTGCTAATAATTTTATTTCAGCTTACCTGTTTAGTTTTATTGCCATTCTTTTTAAAATATTGCCTTTCATTTGTCTTGATGTTCTTTCCTTTGTTTCTTTGTTTTACTAATATGACCCAATAAATGTTCAGTGATACTTCAAATAGTTAAATAGCATAGATTTTTGTATTGTGTTATATTTTTATACTAGTAACTGGTGTTAAAATTGTATCTCTTCATTAATGAACCAATGTATTATGATGTGGGCTGCTGTGGGCCAGGAAGTCCAGGGCCACTTTTTGGTCCCAGTCCGCCCCTGCTCAGGAGTATCTACATGTTTGAAGTAATGTTTGGAATTAACTGGGTATGTATTCTATTTGGGTTTTCATACAGATAAGGTAACCAATATAACATTTATAAATGAGCACTAGCGACTCTGAAGCCAAACTAACACAGACATTTTTATATCGCTTAACTTACCATGTAATGAAGCACCACTACTCCTTAACTGTTAAATACTTTGAGTTTTTTCTCACACGGTCATGTGTGGTGGGGTGGAGCAGGACAATGTTTTTGGGCAAAAGTCAAGGAAAAGTGGAGAAAAAGATTGAACATATAGCTCCCTAACTCCTGTACAGTGCAGTAAGATGAAGCCTAACGTTAGCTAAGCTCACCACAGTAATGTCAGGGTGCCTCAGTATAACGATAAGAGGAAACACACCGGCCACATGTGTATAACGCTCAGTGTCTAAAATACCTGTAAGCTAACAAACATTTTATTTAAATAAATTAATTAATAAATAAATAATAAATACTTACCCAAATACTTACATAAAGAGTGCACAAAACTGCTATCTTCACCTCCCTAGTGGAGTTTGTTAGCATCAGTTCGAGGTGGCGGGTCTTACTGTATAAAATCATTTAATTGCATCTCAGTGAAGGTAAATTGCTGGCTCAACTTGATTTTCCTAGTTTATTCAGTCTGTGTCTCCAAAGTTTTTAAGAACACAGTGTTACCCATTGTCTCAACAAATTCCACTGTGAGAAGTTGGGCCAACAATACAATATTAATTCATTCAACATTTACAGTAAGTTGTATTTTTTACAGTGCATTTTCGTTGTTACTGTTACCGTATGTACTTACGGTATGTACTTACTTTTTACAGTGCATTTTCTCTACTTGTGGAGAACTCTATTATTTGAAATGGCAATTTAACCATCTGTAATGTATGAAATTGTGTGACATGCCTTTCCCTCGAGATACACCTACAAATGTTTTTAAAAAAATTTTTTAATCCAAAGTAGTGCTGGTTGCAGACATTGACAAAAACAGCAGCTTCACAATCTTACTATAAAAAAGTATATACAAGTACTGTACTTTTTATACTTGAAAATAAGTACTTGATGTACTCATCACAAATGTAGGGACTTCTACTTTAACTTGAGTAGTACTTGCCCTGGGGAATCTTTACTTTTACTCAAGCATGGGATTGAGTAAAACAGAGTGAAAGGAGCTACAAAAAGGATAAGCTTTTGTTATTTCAGTCTAGAATAAGACTATTCCAGAGTCAATTTCCCAAGTCTACACTGGAATTTTTTTCTTTTTGATACTTTATTTTTCTTTTCTGGACCACCAACATTTAAATATCACTTTGCATGTAGAACAAGTAGAGACGTGTGCACTCTAACCCACTCCTGAAGGAATTCCCCCTGCAGTTATTGTTGGTCTTCTTTAAAAATAAATTAATTAAATCTGTTTCACTGTGGCAAAGTGAATTATGTTGTCACCCTTGCTGTGTGAAAGAGCACATTGAGAGATGGGGGTTGCACATTATTATACAGCTCGTTTAGAGTCAGATCAGCAGCACATGGCAGCTCACAGAGGACAATCCAGATTCATTTACAAATGCTACTGAGCATTGAACATGATGGAAATGATTTTTTCTTGACACAGAAGACAATGATTGAAGGGAAAATTTAAGATGATACATCACAATTATTACTTTAATTTGTTTACATCTGGACACGATAAACAATTATAAACCTGGCCTTTTGTCTGAACCTACCTGTGTCTCAAGTATCAAGAATATTCCAACATGTGACTGACAGAGGGTTCTTGTTGCCCAAGTGTGCACTGTTGGGTTTATTGTTTAAACATTACTCTGAATGGGTACTCTTGTTATGAGCTCTGGGTTTTACTTGTGGAAACTGCATTTGTTGTTAAAAAAAAAAAAAACAGATAGTTGTTAATTGAAGAAAAGAAGGAATGTTATATATATGAAAAGAAAGTAAGGAAAAACCATAGAAGCCATTACAAAAATCTGGAATGTCCTGAAATATAAAACCACTGTTGTTTCACCAACCTGACATCAAACATGTTGTGTAATTAGACCAGCAGAAGTTGTTGAGAGAAACATCATGAATGCTGTAAAGAAAAGCCCAAAAACAACAGTCAGTAACAACTTCCACAGGGCTGGAGCGCAAGTATCAAAATTAATTATTTGAAGATTATTAACTGTGAGAAGAAACCAGAGTTTGTGTCAACCAAAATTTGAAGGTCCTAGGGGCTGCATGGTGACACGCAGATTACCCTAATTGGCATTTCCAAATTGCCTGTACTGACTGAGTGTGCTTGTGCCATGTGATGGATTGGCACCCCATGCACAGTGTTCCCCTCCTAGTGACCTGATTCCTCTGGGATAAGTTCCAGCCCTCCCATGACCTTGTACAGGATAAGCAGTATATCATATAATAGACCAAAGGGATATCCCAAAAAACAAACAACTGAAGTACAGTAAGCTGAAGTAAATGCCTCTAAATACATCTCAGAAATGAATGCAAAAGTTGTCAGTGGTGCGAGTTGTCACTAGGCTAATGGACTCTATGTTAATATATTGCAAACAAGATATGCGAATGAAACCAAGTATTACGTTTTTTTTGTTTTGTTTTTGACAAATTTGCACATTATCTATGAAGATACAGTACTGTTTTTTCTTTCCCTATCATGTCTCATGTAAAATTTATTAGTTTTTACATGGGGTAGATTAGATCACTGAAGTCTTAAAATCCAATCAATATCATCTTTAGTCTAACTGAAAAGGTTGCCTTATGCAAGAATTAATCCTATATCACATGTGGTAGAAAGCACCACAAGGCCATGTCTCAGTGTTCTAAAGCTTTGTCATTGACTTGGCTGTGTGAGTAAATAAATGCTCCCCTTTCTCACTCAGTGATCAGTGATTACAAACTTTTTGCTGACTGCACTTTGAAGAGCAGATATTCCTGGTGGGCATTTTGAATGCCATACATTCTGCAGATGACATTTTCAATGAATATATATTGGCACTCTGGATTCAAACATCAATTGCAACCTTACCTGTGGTCAAGTGGCAGCCTCGTCAATCACATGATCCCTTACCTCCTGCTCAGTGAGACGGACCTGCCATTCTGAGACTCCACAACAGTCTAGCACAACAAGATTAACCACTAGCAGCCATCTCTATAAGTGCATCGGTTTATCCAGACTGGTCATACAATAGTGAAATATACTGTACAGTACAATACATCCATGCTACCCAAACATGCAGGGATTTGTAATTTAGATTTTGCTTTATTGAACAATAATTTATTCACAGATTGCTAGTTTATTTTCTTTTATTTAAACCATATATATGTATAGTCATGTTAAAATGCTAATACCTGTTCTTTTAATTTTACGTGATTTTTTTAAACATCCAAAAAAATCATCTCATCATAGCAGGTCTTAGTACTAGCCAAATACAACCTCAGACGAGCAACAAGATTATCTTAAATGTGTAAATATTTGCTTTAAGAAAATGAAGCCAAAATAAAAATAAAACATGTGGGTAATTCTAAGTAGTAAATATAAGTAAAGTTACAATCAGGTGCTGCTAATCATCAACCCTTAATTAATAAATCATTAGCAGGTGTGCAAGTTTTGGGCATGTTTCTGGTTATTCAGGAGCCAGAAAAAAAAGAGACATAAGCAATAGTTGTTGCACATCAATCTGAAAATGTTACAATACCATTTTCAAACAATGTGGGGTTCAACATTCTACAGTGAGAGATTATTAACAAGTGGAAAGCATTGTTCCACCTCTGCCTATCCTCTCAGGAGTGGATGTACTGGTACATTCATCCCAAGGTCAGACTGTGCAATTTTCAAAGAAATACCAAAAACACCCAAGAGTTACATCTCAAATCCTACAGGCGTCACTGAACAGGTTAAATGCTAAAGTCCATGCAGCACAATTAGAAGTAACCTGAACAAGTAAGTTTTGTGTGGAAGGGTTGCCTCCCTGTCTTATGTCCAAAAAGAACATGAAGGCATGACTGAGGTTTCATTACTGCATCTCAACAAACCAGAAGACATCTAGAACCATGTCCTATGAACAGATGAGACCAAAGTGGAGTTGTTTGGCTTTAATGTGTACTGTCATAGTTGGCAAAAATCAAACAGTATTTCAGCACAGCTATGAAGGGGTGATAATTTGGTCTAGCTTTGCAGTCCCAGGACCTGGGCACCTTAAATCAACCAATTTCTCTGTATACCAGAGTTTTCTAAAGGTGAATGTAATATCCAAAGGTTTTATCTATCCAAAAGCCAAAGGATGGTCATAAATGGGTCATGCAACAGAATAACAATCCAAAGCAGACTAGTGTATATATATATATTTTTTTAGTTGTATGTTGTTTAGCAGAGGTTGAATTGACCTAATACTGTGTATTTTTATTAAATTTTTTTGTGTTTTTACACACAGAAAAATAGAATAAAAAAGTAAGGTAATAACTTTAAAATATGTCTGTATATGCTCCTCTGGTGGTCTTATTTCTAGCAAAACATAAATCTGAGAATTAATTCTATTATCATTTTCTATGTGGGTGTAAAATGCTTTGGTCTGGCAGCATTATGCATTTTTTTAGCATAATTTTTTAATGGTTTGTTTTTAAGATGCGTTTAGGTGCTAGTTTTTTTTTATTTTATTTTTTTTATCCCTAATTATTTCCTCTTTGAAGATTATCTACATTATAGCAGAATCTTGACTCTAAGTCTTCACTTATCTGATCATTGGATCAAGTGGTTTGGGGTCAGACAATGATCCAATCATAGTTAATTATTTCAAACTACGTAATTCTTTTTAGTTTAAAAAGGTGTTATGAATTCAAATGTCTGAGTGGAAAAATTCAACCTCTTCTCTGAAGCTTAAGTGCATTAGTATTCGTTACATCAGAAGGAGCAGAAGGACATGAGGCCACAGATGGCTGAGTTTAAATGCCAAGGGCTGCAGTAATAAAGTCATAATGGACAACATATGTACCTGGAGAGCTAATCTGGTTAGACAAAAGAGACGTCTTATTTTAACTTCACTGACATTCTTGAATATATAAACACTTCTTCAGTACACAAATAATCTTTTAAGTGTATGTATAAATAAGTGTACTGTATGTTTAACTCCAGCACATGACGTGAACATGAGGATAATGTCCATCTACTATATATGTAGTGTACACAGCATGTTTTAAAGTGCCAGAATTTCAAATGACCATTTTAACATTTTATGCAGTACTGTACATGCAAAGATTATAGAAGGACAACCATCTTAAATATATTCTCACAGGCCTTTGTGGTAGAGTGGTGAGAGGCAATTACGTTCTGAGTAAAAGGCAAATTGCTTACACTTAAAAGATTCTAAAAGCATGAGCATGTTTTGATGAGACAAGAAAAAAAAAAAAACTTTTTAGGCTGAGCTCCAAGCACTACATCTGACAAAACCAGGTACTCATCAAATGACTAATACCATTGTACTGTACAGTTAAGTATAGTGGTGCTGGCATCTTGCTTTGTGGGTGGTTCTGAGTGGCAGGAATGGGAATCCTAGTTAGAAGGATGAATGCATCAAAATAGAACAAGGGGGTTGACAAAAAAAAATCTGTGAAGTTAAAACTGACAAATCAAATTGTGTGCTTTGGATCATAAATTACCTTTTATTACTAAATACATTTATCTATCATTAAATCTAATGGAAGATAATCTTTAGCTCACCATTTGAAAAGACATCGTTAACATTTTATCATGATGATGATCTCAACTGCCACCTTGTTTTTTTTTTTTTTACTAATTTGTTAGTTCTTGAAATATTCATTATCAGATGTTCAGTTAAGCACATCTTGACATATTTTTTAATTAATTTAAAGTACTGTACTTCTTAAGAAAACGACCAGCACATGACCTTCCACCCTGGACAGGATGCCAATCCACTGCAGGACACACACACACACACACAATTGACATACAACAGGCAATTTGCGAATGTCAATTAGTCAATTAATCTGCATGTATTTGGACTGTAGGAGAAAACCAGAGTATGTGGAGGAAACCCACAAAGTACAAGGAGAATATGCAAACTTCATACACACAGAATGGAGGTGGGAATCAAACCCTCAACCCTGGAGGTGCAAGGCCACAGTGCTAATGAGAAGTTTTCATCAGAAGCACTGGTGAAAGAAATGAAAAAAGAAATGTACAGTAATTAGTAACTATTCATAATAAAAATGTTTATAATAAAATTATATTTCCAAGTGTGTACATAATAAGAATATATGTCTACAAGTAAAGTGACAAACATTATAGTGGGATACTGTAGGTTTGTAAATTAGGCAGCCTGATGGTCTGGAAGCAGAAACAATCCTTCTGTCTGGTGATCCATGCAACCATACCCCTGTATGATCTAGCAAAATGTAACAAGGAGGACAGTCTACCTTCTGAGGTGCTATGGTCCTTGATGTGACTATGTACTTTCTGCAAGCACTGCTGTTGCAAGGTTTCCTGAAGGGTAGGGAGTCTGTTGGCTAGGATAATCTGTGCTGCCTCCACCACCATCTGTAGTGGTCCATACCAGACTGTGGTGCAGTATCTCAGTAGGCACTCAATGATGTCCCTGTAGAGGTTTGTAAGAATGCTCGCATTCATGCCAAATTTTCTCAATCTCCTCAGAAAATAGAGGTGCTGGTGTGCTTTCTTAACCATTGTGTCTGTGTATAATGGCTAGGAAGAATAATTGGTAATGTGCACACTGAAAAACTTGAAGCTGCTGACTCTTTCAACCATGGCATCACCAGTGTAAATAGAGAGGCATCCATCCACTTTCTCCTGTAGCTAACAATCGTCTTTTCTGTTTTGCTAACTTTAAAAGAGACATTGCTGTCCTGGCACAATCTTGTTAATGGCTTCACTTTCTGTCTATAGGCCATCCCATTGTTGTCTGTGATGAGACCTTGGATGGTTGTTTCAGCACAAACTTATCTTAATAATGATATTGGACCTGTGCTTTTCTGAGTACTGGAGGGCACTGAGCAGTTATTTGGTCCAGCCATCTGGACGGTTGTTGGACAGGAGCTGTACGCTACTAATTAATAAACCTGACCATGCCCAACTAGCTGTCTATCTATATAGACACAGTTAAATGTCTCAGCAAAGCCAGATGAGAAAGGCCAGTTTAATAAATTTGAGCAATGTGTGAAGGACATAAGAGACTGGATGTTCTGAATTAACTATGTTCTCCTTAATCCTGACAAGATAGAAGTACTGGTACTAGGACGACATGCAGCTAGATGTAATTTGAAGCTTATATAGATAATTTTAATAAAGTAGCACTCTTTCATCTCAGAAATATTGGCAAGATAAGGAATATATTGTCAAAAACAATGTAGGAAGATTAGTTCATGCTCCCAGTGAAAATCAATTTTAATTGACCTATAAAGCATTAAATCGTCTTGCATCTCAGTAGCCAAGTGAACTTAGTTTTTTTTAGAATCTGCCACACCTACTTTGATCAAAGGATGCAGGCTGCTTGTCAGTACCACGTATTATGATAACTACAGCAGAGGGCAGAGCCCTTTCTTACAAAACCGCAAAATTTGTAGTAGCCTTCCAGTTAATGTTTGGGACTCAGTCATAGTCTCAATGTTTAAGTCTAGGCTAAAAACCTATTTATTTAGCCAATAATTTTTGTGAACAGATTTGCCTTTGGTAAAAGAGCAGATCTGGGGGACAGAGTATTATAATGAACTGGTATGTTTAGATGCTGTCTTCCCCACTCTCATTGATCACTCAGATTTGTTGACACTGAAGTGACTGGTTGCTTTACTTCCCAGGGAGCCGTCATGTCTGTGTTTCCTTCTGGCTATCCATTTTAGTTATGCTGTCTTAGTCATGCTGTAGTCCCTGCTTGCACTCTGCACTGAATATACATTCACTTTATACATTGTGACTGTAACCATACCTAACTGTTCTCTTCTCTTCTCTCTCTGCCTCTCCCTGTCTCTCGCCATTGAGCTACACATGCTGCTCCTGAGCTGCCAGTGATCCAGACCCCCTCTGCCCTCTGGACCAGTCTGACTCATTCTGGTGCCATACTTCTGGTTGGACATCTCATCATTTGAGGACCCGTGTGGTCTGTTTGGGATGCGCGTGGTGACTGCGGACGGTTCCACTTTTCCATGAAGACGGTCCTGGCCTCGACTGATGCATGCAGCCTTGTAACTGCTGTCACTCAACAATTCAGAGCCTCCAATAAAGAACTGGACTCCATATAAACTTAAATACATCATCTGTTGTATTGAACTTCCAGCTGCCAAAAAAAAAAAAAATCCATTTCAAGGATTTCAAGGAATTCAAAATGGAAATCAAAAATCCATCTGCAGATGGGGGTTTCCAGCCCAAGATTAGCGAGCGCAGAGATGAGCATAGATGGGACAGTGGTGTTGAATTCTGAAGTATCATAAATAAAGACGATTCTTACATGTGTGGCATCTTTGTTTGGGTAAGCATGGTGTGTGCTGCCAAGCAGATAGCATTTTTTGTGGCCCTCTTTGGTTTGTATGCAGGTGTCAGGATGGGAGGGCCATCCAAAGGTTTTGATTCATCAGTCAAAGCACTTTTATAATGACTTACAGTATGCCAGTGCAACAGGGCAGTAGCTGTTTAAATAGGAGGCCACTGAGTTCTTCGGGACAGAAATGATTTTGAACTTGAAGGAGGTAGGGACTACAGAGTGACTCATGGAGAGATTGAAGAGATTGGCAAACGGCTCTGCCAACGATCAGTGCATGCCCTGAGGGCTTGGACTGGGATGCCATCAAGACCTGGAGCTTTTTGGGATTGACCCTTTTGAAAGACCGTCACATCCTGGCTATTGTTAGGGTCATTCTGGCAGCATCACCATCCACATGTAGACACATAGAAGATGCTGTGTTGACCACATCAAACCAAGTTTAAAAGGTGTGACACTCATCTGGGAGCTATGTGTAAGGTCGTCTTTCCATTTGTAAAGGGCAAAACTATGGGCAAAAATATGTCATTGGACTTGGACAGTGGGGAGTACCTAAAGGAAATCCACCAAAAATGGAGAAAACATGAAAACTCCACACATACTAACCACTAAACCACTGTGCATCTCTCACTCCTGCTAAAAAAAAAAAAAAAAAAAAATAATAAAATAAAATAAATTTTGGTGGTGTAGGGGTTACACAAAAAAAGTATAGTATATGAGAGAAAGTAAGATTGAATAACTCAGCACAAAATTTTATGTTAAAGAAAAAATATTCATATGCCAAAAAAGAAAGCAGCATATTATGTAAAAGACTACTTTTGAGATTAAAAAAAAAAAAAAAAAAGCTGCTGGGTTTTGCATGGAAAAAAAAAAAAAGCAAAGAAGCACAGTCAAAATCCTCGAAACAAAATGTGTCTAGAGACACACACACAATTTTGTTTTGACATTTTTTGCAGGAATGAGTTGACATCCAGTGGGTTTTTTCAAACCATCAATCACATGATCGTCATCTATACATGTGAATTATCCTTAGCACTTTGCTCTGTAATAGTACACTCAAACTGACAAATGTTAATTAATGTGACACTCTGTAAATATTTGATTTAATCCCAATAAGGTACATGGCTACAGATGCAAAAATACAGAAATACAAAAAAGAAAACAAACAAAAAAAAAAAAACAGAACATTCTTTTAACTTAATATATATACTCAGCAAAAAAACGAAACGTCCTCTGACTTTCAACTGTTTTTACTTTCAGTAAACTTAATGTGTAAATATTTGTATGAACACT
>JAQQZT010000002.1:8485557-8501390 GCA_030068275.1 Clarias platycephalus
ATATAAGGTCACGTGTGCGCCCAAATCTATTATCGCCCCTCGCTCACTCCTATATTGGGGCCCGCTGGCGATAATTAACGTTAATAGGATCTTGGACTTGCTCCGCATTATAAAAGCAAGGAGCAGAGTTTAGTCCGAGGTCCGGGAAGAGTACGTGATGCGGTGGAGTAGAAGAGAGTGGCAAGCAAGCGGGGCGATTTTACAAAGGACACAGGAATTCCATCCTTTTATCTCCGCACTGAGGACAGTGTGGGAAAGAACTGCGTGAGCTCCCGTGGCACCTTCACTCCCGCACTGAGCTCGCCTTCGCAGACCTGCCGCCGAAGAGGAAAAGGCCGCGAGGAGGTCTGCGTTAGGACCCCCAATCCCAGCCGGGAAAGCCACCCAGCCAACAGACGTCAGTGAGGACTCCTGCCTGAGGCCGCACCCACAGAGAGCTGGGAGGGTCCAGGCCGGCCATCGACAGCGGGAGAAGCGCTGTCATGAGGGAGCGTGCAAGAGCGCTGCCTCCGCGTGCTCCATTCTGCCACTACGCCCACCGCCACTTATCGTCAGCTGTGTGCCCGCATGCCAGCATGGCACTGCCCCCATGACCTGCACATGCACCTTCTTTCCTTCCCTTTCCTTCCATCCTCCCTCCTTTAACCCTTTCCTTCCCAATTTACCTAAATAAATTACCCTTATTCCCATAAGACCTCGCCTCGTGTCCGTGCTTTATGGTGCCGCCCGTGCAACATGGGTCGAAACGGGTACAATTTTATATATATTTTTTTTATTTTCATGATTGTTTGTGGAGAGGGATAAAACTGGTGAACCATGAGGAAAACTACTCTGCAGGTTTTCTCATATACATGGTATAGTTTGCATGGTATGCTTATATACCAACCTATGGAAGAAGAAAAAATGCTTATGTTTACATGGGGGGAAAAAGTAGAGAAGTTAAGCCCTGTCCAGAATTGTTGCTAACTGAATAAGAATGTAGATGTGATACTGTATATAGTCGCTGGGGTAGTGATGGTGAACAAAAGGGATTATTTACTTAATCATGCTTTTTTAAGCTAAGGAGAAGAAACTGGATAGACTAAGAACCATTTTATCAGGGCAGATACTGTAAGTTGTTACTGTTGTTAAAGAGCTTACTTAAAGAGCTAAAATATTGGTGTTTACCTTTTTCTTGGTATTTCAGTATCTTATAATATAATGCATTGCCAACTCTACTAGTTTCATTCTTAAGCTGTGAATAAATATTTGCTTTTAGATTTTATTGTCCTACCTGATGTTTTTAACAGCCATCACTGTCCTTGACTGAATGGATAATATTCATACAAATTTGGAAATAAATAATTACAAAGATATTTTATAAATCCTTGTTCAAATCATCCTAAACATTTTATAATCCATTTGTATAATAAACCAACACTGTATTTTTTTTTTTAATTTTGGTTGATTGATTAATTGATGGATGAATTGATTGTACTTTAATTTCCTGACTGAATCAGCAAAAACTCTCAAAAACCATTGCAGCTTGTTTTATTTTATTTTTTATTTTTTTGCTGTATTCCAAAAAGAAAGTCATGTTTGCTGAAGCGACCTTTACAAAATTTTACCCTCTCAGATGTAGAGTCTAGGATATTCAGAGAAGATGGTGATCTTTTTATTCAAAACATTTTAGGCTTCGTTCTAATGCTAGCAAAGACTCTGGCAGAACGGCAGAGAGTCACAGGCTTTTGTCTGAGAAATTGTCTCTAATACTAATCCCATTTCATGCCAGCTCATTTCTGCTCAATATAAATATCAGAAACTTGCACAAGAAAAGAGGGTTTTGTGGAAATGGCACAATTGAATTCTTCTTCTAGAAAGCCATCAAAGCTAGAATTGGACATTATTGGACATATTATATATAGAATCCATATATATAATCCGGATTTTTTATTTTTTTTACTTTTCTTTCTTTACATAAGATATCACTCAGCTAACATAACACTTGGATGTTTTTTCCCTAGCTCACGCTACAATTCTGTTATACAAATGCTTTAATATATGATGGAGGCAAAATCTTTTCATTGGAAAAAAATGTGGCTTTTACCATGTGGCACTTGACAACCATTTTAATAAGAAAACCCCAACCTCTATGCATATTTAATTTCATGCCATGTAACTTTTTTCTACTGTGGCCTTTAGATTGTTTGGTACCAATGTTATTAGTCTGATGAAGAATGATGGAAACAAATGCGTATAGAGAAACGCCCAGAGCAAGACTGTAGATGTTATTTCTCATTATCCATAGCAGAGTGAGAGTCTCTGGCTTAATTATACACATCCCATGCAGTGTTTGTTGGGCCTGCAGGCCAGGAAGGAGCTCTCTCAAATGCTGTTTGCTGAAAATAGCATAGCAAACGTGTAGGAATGTAAAGCTTCATAGCTGTATCTGGTTAGAGGAGATAAAGTATGATGAGCTAGGATTAAAATACTGTCTTTGTTTGCTTAATAATATCGATAAATCTTGACTTGTGGCAGTAGTGAAATGTCCTTCACCTTCTGGTGCGTGTCCATGGTTTTGGGTGTTTAGATATCCTCATCAATAGTATTAAATTAGGTTTAAATCAAGGGTATCAGCCTCCAGACCCTGAGGGGCAGCACATTGCTGTTTATGATTTTCAGTCATTTAAAACCTAATTCAACTGCAATTCAATTAGTCAAGGCCATCATATGCTGATTATGCTGTTGTAGAAGATGGATAGCATCCTGACTCCAATTAATACACTTAATTTTGACATATGATAAGTAAAATACTTTAACAATCTTATTAGTTTCTATAACATTTTTAATATTATGATAAAAATATATATTTTAGTCCCATGACATTCAGAAATTTAAATATTTCAGAAGCCACAAATTCAGCAGATTTCCTGAGATTTTCATGGGGAAAAGAAGTTGGTTAGTGCTCTTCTTCTTCTTCTTTTTCTTTCCTGAGATTTTCATGGGAAAAAGAAGATAGTTAGTGCCCTTCTTCTTGTCGAGTCTGGCTGGGAATCGAACGAGGGAATCGAACGAGGGAATCGAGCCTGGCCGGGAATCGAACCTGGACCCTGGAGGTTCAAGGCAACAGTGCTAACCACTACACCACCGCCTTATTATTATTATTATTATTATTATTATTATTATTATTATTAATAATAATAATTAAAAAAAATAGTAACATTAATATTAAAAAAATGGAACAAAGAGTGGTCAAATTTATTTCATGGCATGCAAAAATCACTAAATAAAACATAATAAAACATTTTCTTAAAATAATATCCAATCAAATACAATTAGCAATTTTTGATTTCCACTGGAGGTCAATTAAATGTTTTTGTAATGTCATATACTTTTAGAATGTTACAGAACACAATTCAGAATTACCACTAATAAAGGTTTTTTTTTTGGAATTTATTAACACTTGTTTTTATTTTTTGACTACACATCAGTGTCAATGTCAAAGTTAGATTGGCTTAGTGGTGTTTTTGAAAATGTGATTCCTGAAGTTATCATTGAATTTTTAATTAGGACATAAAACCAGGAAAAAAAACAAAACAGGAATTGATAAATTATTTACAGCTCATTATGAAAAGAAAAACACATACATGTACTGTAGTTATTTACATTAATAAGGATTGTATAATGTGATAGATATAATTCAAATGAAATCCTAAATTCTGTTCTAAATTAAATACAGTATGCAAATATATAGCTAAATTTAGACAATTACCTATAACTAGCATTAATACCCGTTGTTGACAGGAAAAGAGTTTGTAGAAATAGTTAAAAAGTTAAAGTAAAAAATATGCTGATCAGCGTTAATGTGATCAGTGATATTATTTCAGGTTGAATCCCATGTACTGTACATGTCTGCCTGTCTTTCTTATTAATACAAAGAAATTAGTAATGATTTAGTAATTAGAAAATTTGTAATGTTGGGTATCTTACTGTATGTCTTGTTTACACTAAGTTGTACTTCTTTCATCATCAGCCAAATACACTTCCTGTTTGGTGATCGGAGAGTGAATCACAGATAAGAAATCGAAAAAGTAGATCAGACAAAGATGTGTCTTAAAACAATTCCAATGTTTTAAGATTTACTTATACTACTTTAGTGCTGTTATTTCAGCTGTAAAAATATTAACTAATCCTAGTAAATATTAATCTTATTTTCTAATTAATATCTATTGGGGCAGGTGTTTGTTTACATTAAGCAAGTAGCTTATTAGTAGCTTATTTTAAAATAGATTATTAAATCTTTCCACAACATCGCTTTTACTCAACAATTTTGAGATTACTTTTGGTGCATCTTAAACTTCAGGAAGACACCTAAGTAATGCAAAAGTTTTGTTAAATTCTGTCAAAACAGTTTTGCAGGATGCTGTGACATAATATGGCATTTTAGTATGTAAAACGGGCTCTCACCTCAGACTGCTGCAGATATGTTTGCTCTAACAATGCTTATTTTATCCCATAGTGGCGCTTGACATTACTGCTTTTTATTTGTGCTATAGTTTCAGAACATTTTAGACAAACTGGTTTCAAATTTCCTGTAGGAAGGATAAACATACTGTATGTTGATTTGTCTATTAATTTTTTAAGGTTCAGTTTTCATAGTCTACTTTCCTCTTTTTGGGGTAAGTCATACTGTGTTGCGCTTTTATTTCTGTTTCTTAAGGATTTTGGTAGCATAGTTTGTGGTCTTTTTAATTCAATTCAATTTTATTTATATAGCGATTTAACAATGGTCATTGTCTCAAAGCAGCTTTTTCTTTAAAAAAAAAATGAAAAGAAAATTATGGAAATGTGTATGAGCGAGTAAATTATAATGATTAGATAGTCCCTGATGGGCAAGCCAAGCGGCAAGGAAAAACTCCCTGAGATGGCAATAGGAAGAAACCTTGAGAGGAACCAGACTCAACAGGGAACCCATCCTCATTTGGGTGATAACAGATAGCAGGAATAATTTGCAGACATGCTGTGTGTTAGGCAGCTGGAAGTTCAATATAACAGAGTTAACATGAAGTCCAGTTCGGCACCAGGATGAGTCAGACAGGTGCAGAGGGGGTCTGAATCACTAGGAGCTCAGGAGCAGCATGTGTAGCTCCAAACCATCATAAAGCAGAATCCAGCTGGAGGTGGTCCTTCTCTGAATGCCTCAGGATCGTTGCAGGGTTGGCCTCTGTCTACTGGAGTTGGCACAATCTCCAGATGCCTCGGAATGGGTAGCGAAATAAATAACAGGTGGAAAAGAATTAGCGTAGCTGCCATTAATTATATTAGCAGCACTAGATGGGAGAGTGCATTTAGATGTACTGGAGTATGAGGTTATGGGATGAATTATGTGAATGCCAGGTTAAAGAGATATATCTTGTGTCTTTTTTTAAACCAGGAGACTGTGTCTGAGCCCCGAACACTGTTCAGGAAGGCAATTCTAAAGCTTAGGAGCTAAATACGTAAATGCTCTACCCCCTTTTGTAGATTTTGATATTCTGAGAACTACCAGAAAGAGTTTTGTGATCTTTTGCAGTTTGTAACGTGTCAGAAAGACTGGCTAGATACGTGGGACCTAAACTATTTAAGGCATTGGACGTAAGTAAAGCTAGTTTGTAATCAATTCTAATCTTAACAGATAGCCAGTACAGGAATGATGGTATTGGGGTTATATGATCATATTTTTTTGATCTGGTGAGAACTCTGCTGGATGCATTTTGCACTTCCACATATTCTGTCTATACACGGTAAACTATTACGTTTACTTCTTTTTTCAAATGGACTATTTCTAAGCTGACTTATTTCCTTTTAAAGTTGACATCTTTTAAATTGATTTCTTTTTTTAAGCTTCTTTTAAAATAATTGACTACCTTCTAAAGTTGCCTTCTTTCTTAAATTGACTATTTTAAGTTGATTACTTTTTAAGCTCACTTTTATTAAAAATTGACTCCGATCAAAAATCATTTTTGAAAAATGTTGATATTAACCTATGCTCCTGGATGCATATTCTTCTACCTCAGTGTTACACAACTATACCAGATAGATAATGAAGAGCTACATTCTGACTGGATTTTTGACAGGTGCCAAGTGTACAGACAGTTTGCAAACACATGAAATGTTTTATTTATTTTTGACTGACATTCCTTTGGAGAAAAATAGGAGTGAAATTTGAGTCTTGTTATATGCACGGTTGTGTATGTGATTTACGTTTGACTGTCATCTTCATTTCCACAGGCTCCTGAAGAGGAGATCTCAGACAAACAATGGTGACCTAATGCTAGCTGGGCAGCAGGATTCATTGTGTTTGGGAACATAATCCAGAGCAGCTTGTGAACAAGGCTTTGGAGCAAACAATCTGTGTCGGGATTTTGGCAGGAAAGGCCAGAGTGCTCAGGCTGACAGATTTTTGGATATATATATAAACAATCTGGTGGTTGTGAAAAACATTTCAGACCTGATGATGTAGCTCAAATTTATTAAAATAAAGTCAAAGTCAAATACCAGTGGCTTTAATATCAAAATAAAGTTTACATGGTAGGTATGTTTTAGTGAGCAGTGAACTAATATTGAGTAGGTGCAGTACCAATCAGAATTGGTGGGCTTTCCACAGTGTCTTACGATCAACATAACACACCATCCATACTGAGCTCTGTAATCTGAAGTCCATCGACAGAAAGTAGCAGAGGTATACTGTAGAATGACGCGAGCCATCAAAACAACAGTCACTTGTGCATTGTTGCAGATTGGACTTTGGAGAAATGTAAAAAGGGTCTGGAGTCTGATGGGTCCAGATTGGTAGGATAAGGTCTTACAAAATTTGTGTTATAGTTATTGCATTTCGTAATAAAAAAAAACTGGCATGATGTGTTACTAGTTAATTGAAATAATGTTTTTTCTGCAGTTGCTCAAAAGTTATTTAACTACTTTTTTGTATTACTTTGTTTTTGTCTCAATATAATGTATATACATTTTATTTTAGAAAGCAGAGGCACTCTGCCACCATTTCACCATAAGGGAACATATGGCAAGCAAAAAAGAACCTGACTTTTGGTGAAAGTCTTACAGCTCGCCTTAAAAGCCAAGTGATGCATTGAGCACTTACAAGGTTGGAAGTGAAATGTCAGCATAGAAGGGGATTGAAGAGGGCAGATCAAAAGTAGAAATCCAGAGTGGCTTACTGGTCAAATATCACCCATATTTTACATGGAGAAAATCTCATGAGAAGTGTCAGGTGACTGAATACCATTGTGAATATCAGAGACAAGAGTAAGCTGTCTGAAAATGTGTTGTAGCTGACGAAATTATTTTAAAGCAGAATGCAGCTAGTGAATTTTACACAATGATGAGCTACATATAAGAAAACATTGTGAGTGAGATGAGCCATTATTTCTAGAGAAAAGCAGTAATCATCCTTTTACAAATGTATTAATACATAAATCATTTGCAGGAGACAATCAATGATGACAATCCATTTAGTTCAGAAAGACTCTTGGCTTGCTTTTAAGTATATTTACAGATATGGAGACTTACTTAGCAATATGAACCTACTGTAGATTGATCATCTTCAAAGCTTACAAGTGTAGATGAGCAAAGTTATATACAAAATATGTAGTTATTTTACATAGTGCAAATAGCATATGTATTTTAATTCTACCCACACATTTGGTAAAGTCAATGCATTAACACAAATGGGACTAGCCATTTAATGAGGACAAAACTAACTACACAGTATAAAAGGAGGAGTTAGTGTGTGAAAATGTAGCTGGCATACTGCAGTAACTGAGCTGGATTACTTAAAGATTATCACATACGACCCTTAGGACACTAACCTTTTAAGTTATCTTTAGCTGTGTAAGTCTCTCTTGTGTGAGTGTTACAAAATCTGCTGTGGACATGCTTGGTATGTTATGGCATTTATGAATGAAGGCAAGTATGGAGAAAACTACTGTAAGCGTTACTAACCCGTAAGCAGCTCTAGCATGAAATGTCTGTTTGTCAGCCCCAAAAATATTATGTTTCTAAATTATTGATAACAAGGCTAAAACAATGGAATAAATATCCTTAAAACTCAAAACCATAAGTGACAAACTTGTCACTGGGAAGGATCAATGCTTTATCATGTTCTTGTTGGTCTTTCGCCTGTTCCCGGCAAGGGGTCGCCACAGCTGACCATCCAGTCCACGCATACAAGCTAGGCACAGGTTTTAAGCCGGATGCCCTTCCTGCCACAACCCTCCCATTTTATTCGGACTTGGGACCGGCACTGCATCCAGTGGCTGGGACCTGAACACAGGCCGTCTGCATGCCAGGCGAAACATCTACCACTGAGCCACCAGTGCCCCCTCGATGCTTTATCATAAGCTACTGTTAATGAAGTAAATTGAAATGATAGCATTTGGGTAAAACAGAGAGGTAGAGAAAGAAAAGAAGAAAGCAAAAACAAACTGAAATAGACAGATAACAAAATACAAGACTACTCCATAAAAGAAATAACCAACCTCACACATTTATGAAACCTAAGGCAGTCTAGGGTTTAATCCCCTGGGACTTCATAATATGTTTTTACTGCAACTTTTCAGTGACTCTAGAATTGCGCTCAACTTTCTTGTCAAAAACGCCCCTATTTTTATTCACAGTGTATCAGCTTTAACCTGAGTGACCAAAGGCAATACGGTTACTTTTTGTCACAACATTCATCAGTTGCACATTACTTTACACAGCTCTGCCATTCACTCCCTCAGGATACTCAGAACATTTATGTACCATCATCCATGTGGCACTTGCATTGCTTGTTTACCCAGGAGGGGATATTCAAAAATGGCAAATAAACCACTGAATCCCTCCAGAATTGCCTATGTACAATTGGCTGTCATTGTTATCATTAACTCATGTCGAATCCAATTTGCCCCTGTCCAACCAAATGTTTGTATCATATTGAGATGGTTTATGAGCTGCCAAAAAAGTTATTCCTTTATCACTCAATATGAGACGAACTAACCGAGAGGCGGCATATGACTTGGTATTGATGCTTTGAAAAGGTAGACTTAAGAGTGTAGTGAATTGATATATTCCAGAGATGTCAGTCCCTAAAACAGCATAGTCCTTCTCTAATCCAGCCCATCATTCGCCTTGTATAATTTTTTTGTGACTTTATTTGACTACTACTCTATAGAACAGGCATTATTAAATGGCAGACCGTGGTCCGGTCCCATACCATGAGACAGTTCTATCAAGACCTTATGGTTTTCTGAGAATTGAGAATAATTAATATACGAGTGTATGTATGTACTATAGCGCGGCCACATAAAGGGCTTTTTTTTTTAATAAGGGCTTGATTAAGCAGCTGTGCCTTGTAATATAGCCTGGTATGTTTTAACTGCCTCATGACTTGTGTTGTGGTTCTGGGTTCAGTTCTTGATGATGGAAATCCTGATGACGCATGGAGTCACCTGACCCTGTTTAAAAGCACACCCAGAAAGTGGAGGAGATTGATATGGTGGTTCAGCGCACTGTTGGTTACACCATTGTTACGCTGAGATTGTATATGAGAGCTGTGGTGAATTGTAAAGACTGTTATCAGTTTTTTCCTGCTAAATAGGAAAGTTAGAAGAAGCTCCGTCTCACTAGCACTCCCACTCTTCACAGACTACAGGCCTGTACCCCTCCCTCTTTACACCACTTTGCACTGCATTTACCCAAGACTTCAGTCACCGCACCTAGGGGAAATATACCACACAAATTAAGCAGTGTAACCTATGACATTCCTCCTTCAATTACAGTACATTCATCTGATTTGCTTACCTCCTCAGTTGTGCCAGATACTTCCTCCTTTTGTGCTCGCCCACCCATCCGCCTAGAGTTTTCATCGATTGGGGACTTCTCTGAGACAGCAGATGTGCTCAACTTCATTGAGCAGTGTGAAAATTACCCGGACATTTGGCCAGGTAAATGCAGTGCTGGATACAGGAAGTATCTACACACTCGTGCAAGAACACTGGGTAATCCAGGCTCACTCCCCCAAAGGTTCATCATGGCTGATGGGAAGATTCACCAGGCTAAAGCACAGAGAAGAATTAGCTACAAGTTGCATGGCATAGGATGTCAGAGTGATACATATACATTATGAAGGACCATCACCTGGCTTTTTCACTTATAGCAAGAACACTGACACTTGACTTCTTGAGTGCTATAGGGGCCAACTTGGAGGTTGAAGAAGGATCATATGGCTTGAAAACAGAAGATTACACACACCATCCTTTCCTGTTGCACCAAGCCACCCCAGATCCATCCAAAAAAGCTGTCATGTTCTACACTTGCCCCCCTTGCCACATCAAACCTGTATTAAGCATTACCACTAACTTCTCATCCGAAACCCGACAGCTCTTACCGTTTTTGTGTGGACTGCAATCTGATTACTGGAAGGTGAGGATGGAGGAAGGTAGCCACGAAACTCATCACCAGTAAAGGCCTTTAACAGTTTCAATCCATGCCATATGGCCTTAGAAATGCCGCTGTCACATTCCAGAGGCTCATGGAGAAGGTTCTGGCTGACCTGAGGATCAAGAAAATGTTGCTTTGTTTATATTGGTGATTTACTCACCCACCATGGAGCAGCACACTAAACATCTTAATGCAGTATTACAAAGACTTGCCCAAGCTAACCTCTCCTTAAATATGAATTTTTATAAACAACAGCTGAGGTTTCTGGGACACATCATCTTAGAGAAAGGAGTACACATAGACCCTGTAAAGACATGGGCCATCAGCTGACATCAGTGCCCCATTGAACTATCTGATGAAAAAGGGAGTAAAATGGGAGTGGACTGACTAGAATGGACACTATAAAGCAAGCCCTTCTAACCCCACCTGTTTTAGTGGACAGGTAGACAAAGTCTTTCAGTTGCTGCCCTGAGCACCTCCACCTCTGGAAGTTGGTACAGTTTCTTGTTTAGCCATCACTACCACCAAGTATTTATTACCCAATTATCATACCCAATGATTTGTATGAAATATCACAAGCTCAACAGAAGGGACAGTATGATCACTCACCCGCTCAGGGGATACCACCCGAGGAAGGCACAAGACCAGAAGATCTCTAACACAGCCAGGGGGTGTTGTATTGTAAAGTGCCCTTGAACCAAGGGGGAAAATACCAACTAGTCCTCCAATCACTAACACAGAGCTTCCTCTATTATTGCCATGATACTCTGTTGGTGTGTTAGTAGATTTTGCCTGGTGGCCCACAGTTTGCAAAAATATCTGGCCGTATGTCAGGAACTGTGATGTCTGCCAAAGGTACAAGTCTGAGAACACTAAACCTAGCAGGCTGTTACAGAGCACAGAACTATCAGAACCAAAACACACTTTGGGGCTGGACATGAAAGGGGCCCTTCCCTCGGAGCAAAAGACAAAATGTTTACTTGCTTGTGGTAATGGACATGTTTCCCCTGAGGGACGTAAAGACACAAAAAATAGCGAAAGTCCTGTGAGAAGAAATCTTTATCCGATGGGGCATCCCCAAACGATGATTAGAGATCAAGGTCGACAGTTTACATCCGACTACTGGCAGAGCTCTGTAAAACCTGGGGCAGTGTCCAGATGCTCAGTACTACAGTAGTTATCATCCACAAGCCAACTTGACAGAAAGAATAAACCGGACATTAAAAACAAGAATTGCATTCAACATCCATCGACATCATCAAAGCTGGGAAGAGTGGTTACCAAAGTTCCGCTTTGACATCAACACGACCCAACAAGAAACAATTGGGAAAACACCAACGGAGCTCATCCTAGGCTACTGGAAATGCTTATCAACAAACCACCTGTTCCATGGCACAGGAGATGAAACACCAGGTGGAAAAACACAAAGCCAGATACTATAATACCCGGAGGAAAGATGCACACTTTCAACTGGGCAAACTGGTTTGGAGTAAGGCTCACCCACTCTCCTTCACCCCTCAAAAATTCTATGCTAAGCTAGAGTCCAAGTGGAAGGGTCCATCAGAAATTAAAAAGAACAAAAGGGTCAATAAATTACACAGTGTTTTGGGTCAACCCACTGAAAAACAGAAATTGTAATTGTGGGGAATGTCAAGCTTTATTGTGATCGCTCTCCTCCGGCGGGGGGCCTGGGTATCCATGTACTGTATCCATGGGCCTGGGTATCCATGTACGGCCACAAAAAATTAAGGGTTTTTTAAAAACGGGCTTTTTTAAAAATAAGGGTTTAAATAAGCTGATTGTTGACAAAAAGCAGCTGTGCCTCGTAATGTTGTAATGGTACGTTTTAACTGCCTCATGATTCGTGCTTTGGTTCTGGGCTGAGCTCTCGCGAGACTGCACCTCCAGTTCATGAGGGAATGATGCATGGGGTCACCCTGGAGGAAAACAATATGGTAGTTGGATGCTGAGATTGTATATGAGAGCTGTGGAGAACTGTAAAGACTGTTTCCCATTATGTTTTTTTGGATTTTTTTTTTACCTACTGGCCAGCTTCACAGGACAGCTCTCACTCGGTCATCGTGCTCCCGGATTGTTTCTGTGATACCAGTAAGGCCGATTAAATTCTCCAGCACACCACACGCACTCGTTTACAATAAACAAGGCTTTAACTCTCTTTACGTTTACCCACACACTTTACTTTTGTATATATTTTGTAGATATTGCTTTATTGGTGCACCAGTTTGTTTATTTTTGCACAACACAATTTGGGTTTGATTTACTGTTTGTTGATGTGTCGTTTCTGTTCATTGGGTTTTTTTATGCAACACCAGCACTACGGTAAAAAATCTGAGAGTTTTAAATTCACACCCTAACATAACCACTCTGCCACTGCTGGATCCTTGAGCAAAGCCATTAGCCCCTTAGCAGTCTTAGCAGTTGTAAATTCGGATAAAAGATAAAAGCGTTAACTTCTAAATGATCAAAATGCTTTAAATGTCTGAAACACGCACACACCCACATGCCACAAGTCGTGATGAGACTCTTAGCCACAGTAAAGCATTTAAACGGTGCAAACGTTTTAAAGAAGGCCATATGTGAGTGATGAGCAGAACCCACTATAGTCATTTGCTTGAACATTTACAGAGTGAAATGCCTGATGCTTAAAAATCAATATAACTTGTTACCAACTTGCAAGAGACATGCATCTGTCAGAAGGAACTGTACACACAATCATTCACAAACACCTGCATTTATGGAAAGTGAGTGAGAGTTCAGCATCAAGGGAGCTCCCTGCCTTTGACTGGCACAGAAGATTGATCATCTGCAGTGAGTTAAAGGAATGCTTTGGCATGGAAGGCCAGGATATCCGATCATGTCTCCAGCATACAGAGAAAACTTTCTTCTTTGATGGTATCCCAGCAGCTCTGGGATATTGTCTCAGGTGTTCTAACAATCATCAGTTACACTATTACACTAACTGTCAGTCTTCAGGATGGGTGAACATAAGTCGGTATGGTCCGCAGTGCCGTAAAGATGGAAGAGCAGCTGCCTGCCAAAACCCACATTAAAAACCAGTCACAGAAAATAAATGCATGAAAATACATCTAAAAATTTTATTTTATATTAAATAATATAAAATAACATTAGTAACTATTACTAAGTTGCTGCAAATTGCCTCTGAACCGTTCGTCTTTTTTTGTTTACTGTTAATGCAAGGTACAAAGCTAAATAGTTCCTAAGAAAAGGCTGAATTATAAAATTCTCTCTAAACCCTGAACAAGGGTACTACTTGGTATGTGGAACTAAGAATGATAAGTTAGCCCATTTCTATTTTATGAAATTTGGGATTCAACCCCTGAACCTTGCAATTATTTGATATTCTAAGTGGAAATACCTTCCAGGACTGTCCACTACCTCCATGGTTTAATTCTCCTCACCTATTGGCTACATACTGTAGTACTGTAGCTACTGGTAACAATTTTAAACTACCTTTAGTTTAAAAGAAGGAAATGTATAGGTGGAGAAAATAAATGAACAAACAAATGGTGTTTGTGGAACTGTTGTATAAAAGTAACAGACTGTATAAAAGTCTACGCCTGCATCACACCCAGACTGACATCCAGTACATCAGCACTCCCTCTAATGTGTTATACAAATTGCCCTGATTCAAACCTTTTAATTACATGATTAAATGGCTATCAAGGGTAAGTTTCCACACCTGTGACTGGTTTGATTGTATTTACTGTCCGTACAGTATGTACAGTAAATAGCCAATGAGTTTTGAGCTCTTGAAAGATCCATGCACATTTTTTCCACAGCTGCACTGAGTTGCCTAAATACTGAGTCGTGGAGAAGGCAAATTATTTGTCAAATGATCTTAACGAAAATGCGGGTTAACTTTATTAATCAGGACAATTATATTATAAGATATCCAATGATTAAAAATGCCAATCACAAAATCTGATACAGAAGTAGAATATTAGGTGTTCTGTTGGCACCAAGCCACAGTCAAGTACAGTACTGTAGGTCAGCAAAGATTTCAGCCACAACTGTCAAGAAATTGTACAGGATGCAAAGATACTCATTTTATTTAAAAATACACTCATGGAAGTGAATAGGACTGTTTTTCCAATAAATTTTGGTTTATTTTAAATAGTCAATAAGATATAATATAAGCTTCTCTATAAAAAGTGGTGTGGCTGTTTCAAGATGCACAATAAGAAGGTACTTACACAAACATGATGCACAGTCAAGTTGCCAGAAGAAAGCTGTTACTGTGCCAGTGCCACAAAACAGCCCGCATACATCATGCCAAACAGCACATAGACAAGCCTCAAAACTTCTGGCACAAAGACATTTGGAGTGATTAGACCAAAACTGAACTTTTTGGCCACAATCATAAATGCTATGTTTGGAGAGGACTAAACAAGGCATATGAGGTGAAGTACACCATCCCTTCTGTGAAGCATGGAGGTGGATTTCTGGTGTTTTGGATATGTGTGCTGCAGTGGCACAGGGAATTTAGTCAAAACTGATGGCAAGATGAATGCAGCATGTTATCGGAAAATATTGGCAGCCAATTTGCATTTGTCTGCCCAGAAGTTGTGCATGGTACACACACTTGGTATTTGACACATTACAGTGATCCAAAGCACAAGGCGAAGACAAACCTTTAGTGGCTGCAACATGGAATAAAAAAGAGAAGTTTCTAGAATGGCCATCACAGTCTCCTGACCTCAGTATCATTGGGCAGATCTCAACCATGTAATTCATGCAAGACAGTAATTTAGAGCACCTGTGGGAATTTCTTTTTACCAACAAAATGGGCAGCTTTACAACCTGATTAAAATAAAAGGTCTCATCCACAACTATCACATAAGACTGCAAGCCACCATTGATGCTTAAAAGGATACAATATTAAGACCTAGCGACATTAAAACTTTTGGCAGGGACTGTTTAATTATCTTCTTTACTGTCATGTTTGGTTACAGTAAATGAATGGATGAATAGATGAATTTGAATACAAATAAAAACAAAAAAATGCTTTTGGCCTGGTAAATACTGTTTTATGCATATTCTTTAAAATGATACAGTACTTCAAGATTTTCTCTCTTTGTATTGAGCCCTAACCTACAGTATTAGAATGTAGCTTTTGGGTCTTTTTGTCTTTGGGGTTTCCTATTAAAATTCTTCCTTCTATCTTGTAAAATTTAGTGGCTCAAAAGTCTGAGAAATACATTGTTATTTCCCATAAATGAAATCCATATTATTATGACTAAGATGGCTACACCCTTGTAAAAAAAAAATATATACTAAGTATATTAAATCCAAGTATATTTAAGTATGCTTGCAGCCGACTAATATAGTATACTTAA
>JAQQZT010000002.1:8564407-8576115 GCA_030068275.1 Clarias platycephalus
TACAAACGCACGTCACCAAAGCCCGTGTGAACACTCTCATTGACTCCTATGTGTAGAAAACCCTCGGCGCTTCATCCACGCTCACCGGACGCTACGAACGGCAGAAAAACGCTCGATTTTAACGTCCGTGTGAACAAGGCCTAAGACTGCAGATTTTAACTCATGGCCAAATATTTCCTCAACATTGTGCGATTTGTGTTTGCAACAGGAAAATGTTGCTCAGGATATACAGTGTAATCACATTGTGTATAAAGCATAGGTTACTATAGACCCCACCTACACCAGCACACACACACACAGACAAAATGCCACAACGAAGCTCATGTCAGGACGAGCTTTGTAAATAACCCAGCCACCTGCTGAGAGCAATTCTAATTATTTTCCTCTGCTTCAATTTATCAGCATTATGACTTATGACATACCTTGGCTTGGTGTCACGGAACCTTCACGGACTCTCACTGGGTCCACTACATCATGATTAGAGTATTAGGAGAGAAAGGGAGGGGGGAAATCTAATAGAACACCTTGTGATCAAATGGATAGAGGGTGGCAGTGAGCCAGGGGTGCAGTGTTCCTAAACTGTCCTCCCTACGGTCTTATTATTTACCACAGGGGGGAACATGATGACTAAGCAGCTTTTCTGTGTTGCATTGCTAAGGCAGGGTGCCAAAAATTGGCAACCCAGCACTCGTTCATTGCTTGGTCATTATCGTTGAATGGCCTGTTTCCTAAGCTTAAAATCATGGTGAGAGCAGAGAAGTGATGTCTCTTCACTCCCTAGGCTTTTTTTTCCGACATCAACTGTAGCTGTACACCAAGACGAAGCTTAGTCAGGAGCCATCTAAAAGTATCATCAACATTGTTCTTATCTGCTGAAGATCAAACCAGGGTTAAGACCAGGGTTAAGTTTGATTATAAATAAAAAACAAAATTTTAAAGGAAGGTTCATGCAAAAATAATAACGTGTTAGTCCTTATCCTATCTGGTTGATAGCTTCTTTATTCTAAGAGAGAGCTGGGTGGGAAGTGGGACTTGAACAAACTGGGGAGAAAATGCAGGAATGAATAGATGATGATGATAATGATGTGATTAATAATAATAATAATAATAATAATAACCATCATCATCATCATCATCATGTATTTTTTATTAATTAATTTTTTATGGATTTATATCATGCTTCAAGGTTAAATCTGCATTAAGGATATTCTGATCACCTAAAAAATATACATATAGTGACCCTCTCTTACATCCCTATTCACTATACTGTATGTTCAATAACATCATCTTAAACAGTAGCATTAAACACCCTATGCAGAACAAAGCTTATCCACACTTTATACTTATAATGTTTTATGGTATACCATGCATAATTTCTGCATAATAGCTTCTCATGACTGTACAGCACTTCTGTTTTGGAGACCCAGGCTGAGCACACCTTGCTAGACTTAAATAGCAATGCTTATATAAACCTCTCCAATTCCCAAGCCATAGATAATAAGATTAAACAAAAGGTCAATGGTATGCATGCAAATAACTTTGCTGTATTGTACAGAAGCTTGCTGCAAAAAGGCATTTCACTTTTTTTCAATCAAGAACACCTTTGCCCTTGCTCGCATTTTATATTTTCATATTTCCAATTAAAGCTAAAGTGATGACTTGCCAGGCCAGAATTGAATCATGTTTCGTAAACATAAATGAGTTTCTCCAACGCAAATGAGTTTTCAGTGCAAAAAAGCCAGCCTTCAAAATATGCGCAAATCTTACATTAGCTTATTTGTATATTGATTCTGAGTGCTTTGTGCTTTGCCTTACATTAATTAATGAGAAGAAAAATAATAATAATTCAATAGAAACAAAGGTAAGATGAGGTACTGTACTGTATAGAATAAATAATTGTTTTAGGAGCACTGCTGTTCAATTCAATTTTAAATAAAAGAGACAGCTTAACAGAAATCCAAATTTATATTTAGGTTTCTAATGAGCAACCAAGAGGTGGCAGTGGCAAGGAAAAAAGACAAGACTTGGATGGAATGAAACCATCTTCATCTGGTATGACCTGATTGCATGACTATTATTCACAACTGTATGCTATAAAATCAAACAATAATAAAATGTGTTAAAAGCATAATCAATACTTGTATATTGGTAATCAGTGTCCTGGGAGTATTGTGGCCAGAGGTTAACAGACCCTCATTATGAGCATAGTGTTATGGCAATATTGGGCTTAAATAAAATTTTGAATAGGTCTTTTTCTGAAATAAAATGATTATACATCTGTAATAAAAGAAAACATACACAATTTTATATGTAATAAGTTTTATTTTATGTAGAGCTTTCTGAAATCAATACGGTGTAAAAAACAAATTCTCTATACCACACCCTACAGTAAATCAAGATTAAGATTAAATTATGTGTCACGTGTGCAATGATTTTTTTAAATATACCCCCAGTTAGGAAGCTGGGGTCAGAGAACAGGGTCAGTCAGGACACGGCCCACCTGGAGCAAATAGGGTAAACATAGTGCTCAAGGGATCAACAGTTGCAGCATGACACTATTGGGGCTTCAACCCCTGACCTTCCAAGCAGTATCAGCCCCCACTGCCACAAAGTAGTTTAAAATTTTCTTACCAACTTTCACCATCCACTTTACACCGTCCTTACAGATTATTCTTCATGCCAGTCAGTCACACTTCCTTAGTAAGGAAATATCTTGGTTTTGGTCACTATAAAGGGTGCTTTTGAAAAACCTTTTTACGTTGATGCAGAAAAACTGCTAGCAATAGTCAGTCATGATCACTAACAGGAAGCTGAGAGGCCTATAATTTTTAACTTGTAGGCATCATTTTGACCCCGTGCTGATATCAGAGAACTTAAATTAAATTCAACCTTGTTCATCAAATTTTTGGGGTTTTCTTCTATTGAAGACGCATATGTTGTATAATTACACCCCCACCACCACCCCAAAAATATAAATCATTGTTACCCCATTATTGCCACAACATTTATGTTCATGAAAAGTCTATGTAAACGTTTGACTGCAACTGCACACTCAGTTGAGATATAATACTGTGCATCTTACATGAGATATAATAAATATATACTATAAATAAAGAAGATATGCAAATACCACAGCAGCATGCTGAAACATGGCCGGGTGAACTGTTGAAATGTTATGGAAAATAAATGAATGGGTGGGCCAACATGAAGCAAAGTAAATTTAACAACTTCATGTCGAATGTTTTCCAGTAATCACAAATTTAAAAGATTTTTCTTTAATCCTTCAAAACTACAACAATTTGCTAACAATTACAAATATTTATTAAAGAGTGTGTAGTACTTTTAACGTTTCTATAGATGCTTTACATAAACATCTCCAACCAGAAAAATGTTTACAATATCAGTGAATTATAAGGTCCAAGGACCTTTATAACATTAACATTTACTGTAACATCTAACATTTTTTAAATTTCGTTATTTGTTTGATTTTCAGCCTTTGTTTACATTAATGGCCAGCAATAGAAATTAATTCATAAGAGTCCTGTCAGATTTGTGAATTTAATTGCACTAAGCACAGTGACTATTATAATGTTTGTTCCTCTAGCCCTAATCATTGGGCTTATGTTTGTAGGCTGTGATTTGTTCTTCATGTAATCATTTCTAATGCACAAATACTTCACAGCTAGGTCTGTAATATATGAGGGGATGCCTTGTCTCAATATTTAATAACCTGAGTGCTTTGTCTCTAATCCTTGAATGGTACCTGTATGTTACAGGGGAAGAAAAAAGAAAAAGTTGTAAAGAAGACAAGGATGTTGTCATGGGAGCAAAGTATGAAAGGTAAGGTATAAGAATCTGTCTGTAAATTATTTGATTTTTAAATTATTTATTCCCAAGGTTTATTTTATTTTTTTTAATTTTTTTTTATAAGTCGCTCAAGTTGACTAAAGTTGATAGACTAGAGGAAGGCTAGTGGCCTTGAAAGGAAGCTATTACATAAACAGGTATTTCTCTCTCTCTCTCTCTCTCTCTCTCTCTCTCTCTCTCTCTCTCTGTTTTTGTATGTCTAAAGTGATTTAAAATGAAGCACATCTTATCAGCTTATTATGGACTAAAGGTGGTTTGCTGTCAGCGGAGAAAGCAATGACCTATAGTACATGTACTTTCATTATAGTATTTGAGTACATGGCTCACATAAAATAAAATGTTCACATTTATTTTTGATCAGTTTAATATAGAGTTTGTATAATCCT
Source organism: Clarias platycephalus (assembly GCA_030068275.1). Classification (NCBI taxonomy): domain Eukaryota; kingdom Metazoa; phylum Chordata; class Actinopteri; order Siluriformes; family Clariidae; genus Clarias; species Clarias platycephalus. The sequence goes on from JAQQZT010000002.1 coordinate 8,568,661, forward strand.
TTTAATTCTGAAAGACTGCAGAGGTGGCAAGTAATAAAGTGCATCTGCTCCATTACTGCATCTGTACTTTCCTTGAGCATTTTCCCTATGTAATACTTTTTCTTCTACTCATTACATTTTCTATGAAAAACCTGTACTTTTACTCTCTATATTTTAAATAAAGACTTGTTACTTTTACATTGATGATCAAACAGATGTGTTTTTTTTTTCTAACCTAAATAGAAATGTTTCTGCTGTCACTCACACCATATCATCATATGAAGCTACAGCAATGGAGGAAGGACAGGAACAAAATTCTACATTCCAAGTTTACAGAAATAACTAGAAGGTCACTATGAAATTTGATATAAAGTTTGGCTAGCATAGTAAAGTGATTGATGGTTACCTGGATGTAGGGGGTAATGACCACTTTTAAAAATCAAACTAAACTAATTTAACAGATCCCACCCATTTGGTCTCTGTGCTGTGGATTCTTCTGGCCCCTTTTTCAAGCCTTTCGAAAGAGCATGCTTGTCAAGGTAAGATTAAAACTGATTCAGATAACTAGTGTGTGCACCTGTGATGGGTGTGCGTCTCAATCGTTATCGCTCCTTGTGCACTCCCTACGTAGGCGACCCAGGTCATTAATAGAGGGTCCTGAAGAACAGCAAAGGTGGCCTCCCCTTCTGCAGGTGCGTGAAGGGGTGGGATGCGTGACGGCTAGTGAATCACATTGCTTACTGAATCTCAGGCTTTCTCAGCAGTATAAAAATGTGGTGGTGAGCTTAGATCGAGATCCAGGGCTGTGTGGTGGACTTTAAATTTAAGAGTGGTATGAGTGTGGGGTGATGTCATGTGACCTAAGAACTGAGGAGTCATGTGACACTGAGGAGCTTGCAAGAGCTGCAGGCCACATGTGCCCAATCTGCCAGTCTGACTGCCACCATCACTTAGGTCAGGACTAGTCTCAGCAATGTTGAAGGCAATAAAATACAATTATTGATCACACCCCTAAATAGATTTTTTTTCTTATAGTACAGGAATATACCAGGAGTCAAATTTCGAAAGAGCCACAAATTGGTGTCATTTGAAATGTGTAGCAAATATATTTTTGTGATCTATTGAGGAATCTGTGTGTATCTGTTAGGAAAACTGACACCAGCTGCACCAGACTGATCAAGGAGTTCACACGGAACTGGACAACTCCACACAGAACTGGACCTATCCATCAGCCTTAGGAACCAAGACCACTGGGCAGCTCCAACTAAATTTGAGCATCGCCTTGAGTTTATCGAAATTACTTTTTTTGTGCTCAAGCCCTCTACAGTAAATGATGTTTATAACCAACTCTGAAGTAGTCTCAGTGTGGTGTTCTATGAGGTTAGTACAACCTGGTAAACGTAAAACACATCTGAAAATTCCTCTTGCAACATGGAACCCAGTGTTGTATCAGATTGTGAGAGGTGGTATACTGTACTGTTCATAGGGCACCAGAGGGGGATTGGTAGAGGCATTAAATTGGAGGAAAATCATAATAGGGAAGGGAAATGGGAAGAAAGGCAGTATATAGGTTTGTAGAGTCAGTGGGGAGACAATACACCCCCCTATTCTGAGGACTGGGGTTGGAAAACAAGATATGAAAAGACAACAATGTAGAAGACTGGAAGAGCAAGAAATAATAGACTGTAGATTTACTTGTCCCCAACCTTGCCATGAAATTATTCTTGGTCAGCTGGTTTGCCATGGCATGTGATGCTAGTTGGTGGCAATAAACACTTGCTGTTGCTTAGTGCCTGACCTCAATAAAACTCCTATGACAAAATGGGCAAACAGCTATGAAGCCTATCCCAGGCCAGGGCACACCCTTGATGAGGTGCCAATCCAGCACAGAGCACAAGGACACTCAATTGCATACTATGGACAATTCGGAAACACCAGTTTGGCTCAGAATTACTTGTCCCTCGATGTGCAAGGCCACAGTGCTAACCACTATGCCACCATGGTACCTGGCTCCTGACCACTAATGCAAATCTTCTTCCTCTTATCTTTGCACCACTTAATAAAGAACTTAGGTGTTGTTTCCTTGAAGCTATGGAACAATCATCTACTAACTAATTCTTGTAGATTCACTGCTCAAAGATTTTGTGGCAAATATTATCTTAAATTCTGACATGGAAAACAAGCTTCTTGAGTGTCATGTTTGTCCTCCAGTAACGCATGTAGTATATACTGTAGGCAAGCATGTGAACAAATATGATCACGATGTTGCAGGTTGACTATGCAAATGTTTTGTTTAACTGCAAATATATTTCCACCTTAAATCAACAAGCACTCCTGAAACAAATTCCCACTTCATAAATTGCCCAGCTAATTCTGGGCTGGTTTATCTGATGGGTTATTGATACCAAGCATTAATTCTGCATGATAATCTATGGCATTTAAACTACACAGTAACTAATCTCTCTGGCTGCAGGCACCAGGTGTCACTCTGACAGTTACAGTTGCACCTTAAAAGACACACACATAAACAATGACATTTACATGTTGCAAATGGGAATAGCAAGAATCACTAAAATAACAAATTTCTCATTTAAAGCAACAGCTTGAGTCTTCATTCTTTTTTTAGTTCAATCTAATACTATGTACGTGTTAAATGTGTTTTCTGTCAAAGTCCCCCTCAGTGATGCCATGCTCCACTACACTCCTAAACACCTGTTCCAGCAGAGCTCACAGAAGCCATGGGAGTAGGTTGCTGTTTCACAAATGTTTTAACAAAGAACAACTTAGAGCTAGTACACTTAAATACCATGATTTATGGCTCAGTCTTTATGCAGACAATTATTAAAATATTCTAGAAAGAAAAAACTTCTGGTAAGCATTATAACCCAAATTGCTTAGTTATAACCATGAAAACATCTCAGCATTTGGGATAGTTTTACTGCTCCAACATCAGTTTCTTTTTCTTAGCTAACAGGAATGGCACCTGGTGTGGTCTTGTGATGCTTCAAAGTTGTGCTTTTAGAGATGCTTGTCAGCATGCCTCAGTTGTTATTTGAGCTACTGTTTCCTTTCTAGTAGCTCGAACCAGTCTGGCCATTCACCTCCGACCTATGGCATCAACAAGAGGTTTTTGCCCAGAATACTGCTGCTCACTGAGTAGTTTCTTGTTTTCAGACAATTCTCTGTAAACATTAATTGATGGTTGTGCATAAAAATCCTAGTAGGTCTGCAGTTTTAGAAATAATTAGACTGCATGGCATACAAAGTCACTTAAATCATCATTCCTCCCCATTCAGATGGTTGCTTTGAACCATTAAGTTGCTTCAATGTCACTGGCTAATTAGATATTTAAGTTATTAGGCAGTTAAATAGGGGTACCTAATGAAGTGCAAATGAGTGTGTACTAAATTATTGTGTCTCAGAATTTACACAATTGACAGGTTCAGCTCCAGTCACGTCATCTAATCTTCAATGCTGATATATGAGATGGTCTGGTTCAGTATGAGTTGTATGTAGGAGTTGTAGATGTACTCTTCCCAGGGGTCATGTTGATGGTTGTGACAAAAGACCCTCAGAAACTTCCAAATTTTCTGCTTGAGCTTCCAGGAGAGGTACAATGATTTATGCAGATTCATTTGCCATGGATAGCTTTGACAGAGGAATAAAGATTTGCCAGTGGTTAAAATTGTGGTGTGACCCTGTAAAATGGGCAGTGATCAAATCTATAGCAGTATAAGATGTGGGTGGTCTCCAGAATATATTATAAATGGTATGTACAGCTATGGTATGTACCTGTGATACATGTTCAGCCTTGGTGCAGAAACCTTTCAAAATATTGTCAATGGATGCATTGCAGGATGTATTCCTGAACAAGAGCTTCAACACAATACTTGTTCATGGCTTTGATCCTAAGTAGTAAGTGTGGATCTGCCTATCTTCTAGGATAGTAGTGCCTTCCAGCAGCTAAACGAAGCAGTCCCAAGCACTGTGTGGTGGCAACTTTTTTAGCTTAATACATTTCTTAAATGTGCAAAATGCAGTGGATTTTCAGCTGCTTTGATGTTTCTGCACTTTACATTATATAAGGGAGAATGGTAGGTGAGAGACAAACAGGTTTTGAAGCAAGCAGGTGGCTATCTATTATAAGAGCTCACCTCTCTTCCAGAAGATGACTGGTACATGGGTAGATCGAGGGAACCAAAGAAGATTAGATTGCGTGGAAATTTATTGATCAGGAAATTGTCTGCTTGGAAAAAGCCACTGTGGATCTGGAGAAGAACATTGTGCTTTATTATTTTTTCTGACTGGGGTACCATCAACTGCTCTGAAAATCGAAGAGCCTGTCAGATGGATGAGAGTGATCTATGTCAGCCATGGTTTTGTGTTGGGAATATTCAGCTGTGCTGGAATCAACTAAAACAGGGACAAATGAGGTACAGAGCACCAGAACAACTAGCAGAGAACTGCACCTGCTTTCTATCATAGAAGTGACAGTTTAGCTCACATGGTCAGGTGCTTGTTTTACAGTCTAAAGAGACAGAAACTGTGTACAAACAAATAGCTGTACCTGCAATCTGTATCCATTCTTAAATCATAAGGAGACTGTCTGAAACTAAAATTGTTTGTTTTTGTTTGTTTGATTGATTTTAAGGACAGATACAGTATATGCTGGAGATTTTGTGTTTGGTCCTAAAATTTAGTTGTTACCAACATTTGCAGTTCCCGATTCACATCACAGTTTAGGTAGTAACTAAGTGAAGATGAGTGAAACTTTTACTGTATATGCATATAGGAACTAAGTGTACTATACTGTATGTAGTTCAAATACATGCATGCATGCATAGATATACAGTATATTAAACAAATAAATAGAAATAGAAAATGTAAGTGTGAGTGCAATATTTGTTTTGTGTGATACTATTCTATGGTAGTAGGGTGCAATGCAGCATGGAAACAAGCAGTTTTTAGTAGTCGGGTAAAGTGCAAAATGCAAAAATGTAGCATAATACACCCTGTAGCTGTCATAAATGTTGAACAAAAAATGAATGTTTTTTTTTTTTTTTTTTTTTACTGGAGTGAGTGATTATCATTAAGCAGCCATATTGCCTGTGGGATAAACTGTCCCTGAATCTGTTTCTGCTTTGATGCTGAAGTACTATCTTCCTGAAGGCAGTAGTAAGCTGAGACTGTGGCTCAGGTGGCTAGGGTCTTTTATAATCCTTGAAGCCCTGCTTCTACATCTCATTGTGTAAATTAGTCTTGAATGGATGGAAGCTTACTGTACCTTCATGAATGCTCTGGTCCATTTGTACTACCTGCTGCAGAGGTCTACACTCCAAATCAGTGCAGTTTTCAAACCAAAAGGTAATTTTGAAAATCTGGAAGCTCTCATCATTACCATTATAGCACAACCTTTGGACTGTAGGGTTAATCCTAAACCTTCTTAGCCAACATAGGTTGTGCCTTCTCCACTGTATCTCCAGTGGGTGTGGATTATGTGATATTTGAATTTGAAGCTGTTGTACTTTTGCATACATTCTGTAGGCTACTGGCAACATCACAACAAGAGTTTTGAACTTTTGTCACTTTAGTTATTGTATTACTTTCCTCTTCCTACAATACTTTTGCCTGATACAAACCTTGTGCCTTTAGGACCATGGGTAAGCATCAGCGTCTAATTTTTTTTTCTCTGCTGTTGCTATATGGTTACTGAACACTAGGAGTTTTCTCTTATGAGCTCCAAACTGATTGGATTGTGTATTATCAGTGGGAGTGTTCATATATTAAATCTGCACACCCCTACCCTCATTTCACAAATGTCCAGATAATTTTGCATTAAAAAAAAAGTTTATTTAGCATTTCAGGGGAGATATTTTGAATTTACAATTACAACATGAGGTTTGACCATGAGTGGCCAAATGAGTGAAATCTGTGGATCTTTTGCAGTTTATTAAACTTTAGAGACTGGTAAGTTTTTGGTAAGATTTCCAAAAGATTCCTATCATTGATTGAATGGGTCATTACCCTCTTTATACAAAAGAAAATAAAGATTGCTCCCCCCCCCCAATAAAACAGCAGCATTAGTTTTTTTTATTGTTGTTGGAAAAAGAGATATATTTAAAAAAAAAAAAAAAAAGGGAAAATAATAATAATAATTTTAAAAACTGGCCTTGGGTTCTATAAGATGCATTTTGACTTTGTTGATAGTTGAGTAGGTCATGTTTTGGATGTCTTCTGAATGTTTTTTTTTTCTTTTCTGTTCATGCTGATACTCTTTGTAATATAATCAGAGCTGCAGTGCTACTTGTTAGTACTGGAGCAGGCCTATGGTGGGTACATGTGTGTCCATGGAGGGTTATCACAAGATAGTAACACCTACACAGTTTTCAGTGTTATTACAATCTGTTCCACAAAGTGAAAGATTGACTCTCTCATTATTATTTATATTAGTAGTAGTAGTGGTAGTGGTAGTAGAAGTAGTAGTAGTAGTAGTAGTAAGAGGAAATAAGAGGAAAGTCCTCAGCATCTTTTCTTATACTGTAGAGCCCCTGTACTGACAGTTAAGGGAAGGAGGAAAAATTGTGGTCCACCCTAACCATCTTACTTATTATCTTGTCAAAAAACTATCGATCCAGTTTAGGCCCAGTTTCTGTTCTTAGTAACCAGTTTGGGGTTATCAGTGAAAGTCTTTGTACAATGTTAATATTTGGGCTGATAGACTGTACTGTATATACTGCACGCCACTATTTTCACTTTGGTAGATACTAAATTGCATTTTGTTGCTGATTACAAAATTGAACATATACAGTATATCTATCTACAGTTACTGAATAACTGTTTCAATCATAATGTCCTATTTTCTTTTTTTAGAAATTCTAATAATTATATATTAAATATTACTGTATTACTGTATATACTGTAAATAATGTATATACACACAGTATACTGTATATGATGAAGTGTGTGTCTGTTTTGCAGATATAGAAGACACCACAGTATGAAGCTGTTCTTATGCAAGCAAAACATGCTTTGTATATGATGTATATAACTGATTGGTGAAACAGTTAGGTGGTAGATCCCCCGGTAGAATAAATGGTTAGAAAAGTAACAAGTTGAGTGTAGCCAAACGTAGTGGAGTAAGAGTAGCATTTATTCTTCACAAATCTACTCAAGTAAAAGTACAACGTATGGTTCAGTAAAACTACTCATAGAATTTTTTTTTTTTTTTTTTTAAGTTACTTAAGTAAATGTAATGGAGTAAATGTACAGTAACTCGTTACTACCCACCTCTGCATTTAAGCATATCAAATTGTTGTGTTTGGGGACAGGCAAATGGTTGGCTCTTTAACCCTCCTGTTACCTTTAAATTTACTTTTATCTTTGTGGACCCCAGCCAACCTCATTCATTCATTCATTCATTCATCTTCTATACCGCTTTATCCTATATTCAGGGTCGCGGGGGACCTGGAGCCTATC
>JAQQZT010000002.1:8602169-8613856 GCA_030068275.1 Clarias platycephalus
TATGTCAGTTTAACAAAGAACGGCTTTTACTTAGTTTATATATATATATATATATATATATATATACATAAGTCACTGGACCAAATGTACACCAGTCAAAAGTTTGAATACAACTTAAAACTCCATGGTCTTTCCTGATTTTTATTTCTTTCTACACTGTAAAACAATGCTGAAAGCATCCAAAATATTCAATAATCTTTTTCTGAACAGTTGATATTGAGATATTACGTAAAGCCGGAGTTGCTTTTGGTGATTGGTCAATTTTGAGGCTGGTAGTGTAACTCTAAATTAACTACTTTGCAGCAGAGGTAAGTTTGGTCTTGCTTTCCTGGGATGGTCTTCATGAGAGCCAGTTTCATCATAGTGCTTGATGGGTTTTGCAAATGCACTTGACAATACTGTTCTTGCAAGAACTATTTTAAAACAGCTGACCTTTGTGTCTTAAAATAACTTTTGTTGCCGCTGTGACTTAATTACCTAATGCCATGTGTTATTTTATAGTTTTGAAAATAAAATTCAGTATTGTTTTAGAATGTAGACAACCTTTTGACTGGTATTGTATACATTAAAAAATGTGTCCTTTATATAAAAAACTGTAATTAAAATCTCCCTTCTTTGTAATTTATGGTAAAACACTACAGGTAAGGAAAAAAGTTGTTTTAACACTGTTATGCCTGAACAGGAACAGTGGGACTTCCATGCCATGACTCATTACTTGTACAACTTTGTCTTGCACTATTTGTGTTGCATCCTGGGCCTTAAAAACCTCTGGGGTCTGAGGGCTTTCTGAAGACCTGCAGCGATTCAGCACTCTTCTTATATTCATCTTCCACTGGACGACTGGATCAATTTATTCTTCAAAATGCAACAGTTCTCCAATCTTCAGGTCCAGATGAAATGTCTGCATCACTGCAACACAAAACAAAGCGCTTCCGGTAGATTCATACAATGCACCACTTTCTCAGAGCAAGATTCTTACCTCTATATACAGTAATAAATATATTTAGTTTTTTCATTCAAGCACTGTTTTACTAGGTATTTTTAAAATAACCATCTTGGAAAGAATACTACCCGTTGTTTATTTATTTTTTTCTAATTTTGTTCAAAATCATTTAATTTACAAAGAAATGTGCAAAGAGAAAAAAAATTATGACAGTTAAACTCTTATAATTCAATGACTTCAAACTATTTTTTTTCATTAGGCAGGTGTGGAAGCACAAGGATACTGTTATTCTGGAATAGGTTTAGGCCTCTTAGTTTCAGTAAAGGGTAACGTGAACGGTACAGCATACAATGCTATTCTATACAATCGTGATGACCACTGATGGTCAGATATCACCATCACATATCTTTACAATTTACAGAGAATGTAGAAATACTATACTAAAATTAATACTATAATTAATACTAATGATTTACTGGCTGAGAGAATACACTACACTAAGTTTTAATTCCAAAGTGTGCACACCACCACATATATAAAATATTTATATCACTAGTATCACATAGTGTAGAAAAAAATTATGAATAAAAAAAATACAATAAGCCATGGGCCTTGCACATCCCGGGTTGAGTGTTCGATTCTCGCCTGGAGTCTGTGTGCGAGGAGCTTGCATGTTCTCCCCGTGCTTGGTGGATTTCCTCCGGTTTCCTCGAAAGGGAAGCTGATTGGATTAATTGCCATTGTGTGTGTGTGTGTGTGTGTTTATTTGCCCTGTGATGCATAATAAAGTTAATCTGTTTGGGCCAATCAGGAGTCAGAAACCACAGTGACTTGCAGCTTGCTGTGTATGGGGATGCATAGCCACACACTGGTCAGGGTGCCAATACTGTCCATCTCTGCAAGTTCTCATAACATGTTCAAGGTGTACATAGACTTGGCTTCCAAATTCCCCAGATCTCAATCTGTTGATCATTTGTGGGATTTGCTGGACTAACAAGTCTAATAAATTAATGTCCCATCCTATGGGACTTAAAGAAACCACCAGCTAGCACTTTGGTGCCAGGTACCACAACACACCTTCACAGGTTTTGTGGAGTCCATGCCTTGATGGTTTAGAGTTGTTTTGGTTACCAACACATTACAGTCTACTGTGTAGAGTTTTCAGAGCTCATTTCCCAAAAACCATGACAAATAGATTGTTGGCCATACACCCACCTTCCTAGCAAATGGGCCCCTGATTCATTGTGACCCTGACCAGGATAATGCAGTTCATAAAAAAAGAATGATTGATAATTGAAGAGATTTCTCTTCATTGGATTCCTCTTATACTTGTAGCCTGAGGATAATGGCTGAATAGAATAAAAGAAAACGAAAAATGTTATCACCTATATTAGCTTGTAACTGAACATGTAGCACATTTCAGTTTCAAATGAAGCTTTAAATTGATTTAAGTCATGTGCTCTGTACCATTTCCAATAAGTGGCTAAATGATTTTTTTTTTCTTCTTTTATCCAGGGCATTTTAACTGTTTAATAGTAGATCAGGCTGACTGAATTGCCTTCAGATTTTAGGCACTCACCCAAATGGCCTTATTAGTTCATTAGTTCACATACATTCAAACTCCTGTAGCTAGTTCCCTACTGAATTCTTACTCAGTAGGCAACTGCAACACTGAAGGTCATTTGAACAAGACTCATTCATCAACATGTGAAATTAGACTCATTCCTAAACTAAAGTGCAAGTCATCCCCATATGTGGAAGTTAAGTGGGCTGCACTGAGCTTTGCTAATCAAACACTAGTGCCCCTACGACTGTCTCCTCATGGTGGACTCGCAGCTGTTGAGGTTAGTGTAGAGAGATTCTGTGCTCTGCAGTGCAGTAGCTCAATCTGCCTCAGTCCACACCTGGATATCCAGTGGGACCTGAGTCCAAATCATTGCCATATGGCAGGATTCCATCAAGTCCTCAGCATGTCCACAGCCTTTGTTGACATGAAAAAAAGACATTTCATGGATAATCCTGTGACACTGTACCCCAACCCCCAAATAACGCTTACCTCTTTTCTATATAGTGCAATCTGCAGTATATCCTATACCAGAGGAAACCCCTGACCACCCGTTTTGTATTATGTGAAGTCAAACAATTAGGTAATGTTTAATATAAATGTGTCTGATAAGTGATGCTTCTGGTGTTTTTAGTTTAATTGTTGTGTTTAAGCACAGCGAGAGCCAGAGTACACGTTATGAACATTTGAAATAATATTGATCCACTGAAACTTGAACAGCTACAAAAAGTGGTTAGGGGCAAAAATATCAGTTTGTTACAACCATGCACACATTGTGGAAGTGCTTCCATTTCGATAATTTATACAGAAATTGCTTAATGCTAATGGATCATAATTACTACACACCCCCTCCTTTACCACTGCTTTGAAAATCCTATTGCATCCAAATAGTAATTTAGTCATATTATTTAATTAGGCCTTTGTTATTTGTGTTGTCTTTGAAACGCAACAGTATATAGTTGTAGTATAGATATAAATTGAAAAATTACATTTTGCAAGTGTTCTTAACAGGGAATGTAAGTATAAGAGAGAGAGAGAGAGAGAGAGAGAGAGAGAGAGAGAGAGAGAGAGAGAGAGAGAGAAAAACACACTCCACCCAGAGGACACTGTGTGGGTGGGTTGTGTTGGGGAAACAATAGCAGATGTTTGTCCTTGATAGCGTCTGCTGCCTTACAGCACCCACCTGACTGAATGCTGGCTTGATCAGAAAATTCTACGATCAATTAAAAAAGTGACCTGTGAAGCTCACACTTACACACCTCGTGAAAGTAAAGCAACCTTGGATTTGCACAGTGGGCATTGCTCTGACAAAAGTGCTGCCCACTCTGTCGTGTCAACTACCTATTTTACAACCATGGCTTATACTGTAGCTCTAATTGTTCAGCCCTCTCACCCACTCACTGAGTCAGGCAAAGAGCACGACAAAGAGAGAGAGAGAGAGAGAGAGAGAGAGAGAGCGAGAGAAATTCACCCAAGGTTAATTTTTCTTGAAGGTCAAACAGAAAACCTGTGCATCATCTATTATTTGAATATACATAAACATTATGTTTGAAAAATATTTGTAGAAGATGATGCAAGTTAAATGTAAAGCAATGATTTATAATTTCTTATTTATTATATAATTAATTATTCATAATTCAAGCAGGGAGCAGGAGAAGTTGGCATTTACTTTAATATTATGCATTTAGCAATATTTCAAGAGAAACATATTGCATTTAATTCTCCAGCACCCTCAAGTGACTTCTGCAGCAGAACATGTTCCTCCTGAAGGACAAATGAATAAAATAATCTTTCATAATCCTATTGGATCAAGCAGTTAGCATTTAGTTAATTTGTTGCATGTAAAATGAAACACATCCCTCAAAAGACTGAACTTCAGAGGACATTGTTTTAGTAATGGACTACACTGTGTGTTTACCGCTTTGTAACGAGAAATACAGTTCTTCTTTTTGCCTGCTACGTATAAGGATCATTACAAGCAAGTGATTAACACATTTGATTTGGCACATTGTATGCCAGATGACCTTCCTGACTCCTACTCCCTGGCACTGACATCACACTTATCCTTATCCACACTTGGACTTATCCTCACCAAGGAATCAAATGATGGTCTTACTTGAGGCGTTCTGAGACCCTCCTCCTCCACTCACAATACAAGTTAACTGACAAAATCTAAAAGCCCTACTTTTTACTTTGGTTAAAGCGCCAACATATTATCCCCAACGTCTAACAGCAAAATGCAAGTGGTGTCAGTGGGACGAAGTGAAGAGAACCTTTACTTGACATACCTCTAACTAAAGAGCGTGATGCAACAGTCCTTTAATTCTTTAATCCATCTAGCTCTCTCAACTCCTCATCTGTATTCTCCCCTCAAACAGATCAGATTGCAAAAGTTCAAGTTTTATTTTAATACCTCCAGCAAAAACACCACGCTTGTCATCTCGTAACTCGATTGCAAAACTAGCTGACAGACAAGTCTCTGCAATAATTCAACATAGCAGCATCGTATAACTGCATTGTTGGTGCTTCCAGTATTTATATGGTTGATTTTTCATTTTACCTGTCCCAGGGTGGAAACTGAGTTAGAAAAGAATCACTTTTGTGTTTCAAAGGTAGCAGCAAAACCTGTTATTCATATGCCCCCACACACATATGGCTTACAGCTAATGAGAAAACAAAAATTCAGTATCTCAGAAAATTAGAATACTGTAGTGTGAAAAAGTTCAATATTGGAGACTCATAGTGTCACACTCTTATCAGCCAATTAACTCAAAACACCTGTAAAGATGTCCTGAGACTTTAAATAGCCTCTGTCTGGTTCTTTGGGACACAATAGGTCATTGCTAAAGAATCTGGCTGTTTACAGAGTGCTGTATTCAAGCACATTCATGGAAAGTTCAATGGAAGGAAAAAATGTGGTAGAAAAACGAACATAAGCAACAGGGATAACCGCAGCCTTAAATGAATTGTGAAACTAAGCCCATTCAAGAATTTTAGTGAGATTCAACAGGAGAGGACAGCAGCTGGAGTCAGTGCTTCAAGAGCCACCAACCACAGACATATCTAGGACATACTGTAGGCTGCAACTGTCGCATTCCTTGTGTCAACCCAGTCTTGAACCAGAGACAATGTCAGAGGTATCTTACCTGGACAAAGAATATTGGACTGCTGCTCAGTGGGCCAAAGTGCTCTATCCAGATGAAAGTAAATGGAAATCAAGGTCCTTGTGTCTGGAGGAAGAGAGGAGAGGCACAGAATCCAAGTTGCAGTGTAAAGTTTGCAGTCAGTGGTGGTTTGGGGAGCCCTGTCATCTGCTGGTGTTGGTCGACTGTGCTTTATCAGGTCCAAGGTCAGCGCAGCCATCTATAGTACTAGGAAGTTTTAGAGCACTCCATGCTTCAATCCGCTGACCAGCTTTATGGAGATGTTGATTTCATTTTCCAGCAGGACGTGGCACCTGCCCACATTGCCAAAAGTACTAATACCTAGTTGAAGTACCATCGTATCCCTGTGCTTGATGGACCAGCAAACTCACCTGAGTTTGAAGAGAATCTATGGGTACCATAATAAGGAAGATGCGAGACACCAGACCCGACAATGAGGAATAGCTGAAGGCCGCTATCAGAGTAACCTGGGCTTCAATAACCTGTCAGCAGTGCCACAGACTGTTCACCTCCATGCCACGTCACATTGCTGCAGAAATTCATGCAAAGTGAGCCCAGACCAAGTATTGAGAGCTGTACACGTTAAGACTTTTCAGTAGTCTAACATTTCTGTGTTCATTTTTTAAAAATTTGTTAATCGTTTATTCAAATTTTCTGAGATACTGAATTTTGGGTTTTTGTTAGCTGTAAGCCATAATCATAAAACTTTAAGGAAATAAACACTTGAAATATATCAGTCAGTATGTAATGAATCTGTATAATATATGAGTTTCACTTTTTTTTTTTTTTTTTTAATAATGGAAATAAATCAACTATTTGATATTCTAATTTATTGAGATGCACCTGTAGTTTTAAAAAGATTTTAAAAAGCACAAACTCAAAACAGAGATAGCAGACATAAGTACTCAAGCTAAAAATGTACAATCAATCCTTTCAATCTTTTGCCATATTGGTGAGACTCCAAAACAACCTCAGGTCAATAACACTTTAGCAGAGTTAGTTATCACTGGTCAGTCCAAAAATCATTTTACCTTTAAGAGACATATCGATAACAAACAAAGCCTAGGTTTTTGTTTCTGGTTTCCTTCATGACCTTCACACTTTGGAATAGGTTATACAGCGATGAGAGACAAAAAAAAAAATATATATATATATATGTATTAGATTTGCACCTCGATTTCCCGGACTTCCTGAACCAGCCCCCCAGACACACAAACACAACCACAGTCTACTCCCAGGGAGTCTATGCCTCAGTACACAGGGTTACTGCAGAGGCGCAGAATAAAAACCCCAAATCCTCCCTGAACGTAAACTCCTGAGGCAGTGCAGATGCTCCCAGAACACGTAATATTAATTAGGGAAGGACTCTGGTGATCAGATTCCTCTCTGCAGTGACACACACTCCAAAGCTTTAATGACTTCTAACCCAACACTGAATCTAATTTCAATATTGTTTCATTTTAATTTGCACCTAATTGAATGTGAGATATACTCACCAATCCCACCGGCTCCTGTCCACAGTGACTGGGGTGCTCTAAGATATATCGCTCGGAGCTTCTTTATACTCTACAAAGAAAAGTTAACCTTATGGAGCTTGTAATTTAATTTCATTAAACAATCTATTGCTGCAACTAATAGAAATTTAGGGTTTCATTTCCCTCCTGCTGGAATAAGGTTTAACAGGGCATAACAAATGGACTGAAGCCATTATCAAAAGTGGCTAGCCATATACTGTAATTGACAAATACCGAAATGCTAAGCCATGTTAGTCAGATATTGATATGCTGACAGGAAGAAAAAAAAAGAAAGACATGAGAAAAAATGGTTTACTGTGAGAGGCTATAAAGTGTTTAAGGCTATAAAGATAGAACAACCTCAGCAGCAACTTTCTCACATGTCTGTTCCAACTACTCAGCATTAACTATCCCCAATACACTAATCACCATCCTGATCAACTGTCATCATCTGCACCTCTTTGTCATTGGTTCATACTGCAAGTTAGACGTACTGTAGGTTTTAATGCTTAAGTGATTCATAGGTCACCGTGTGAAAAAAAAACATTCCTCTGAAACTGCCCTGGTATGGGGACTAGACTGAAAATAAGAATCATCACAAGAAACCTGCAGAACAATTCCTCAAGACTACATGAAAAATACAACAAAGTTTGGCTCTTTGAAAGCAAAATATAATGAAATGTTGGGTGGCTCAAAACCTCTACATAGTACTGTACATTATTTTTTTTAAAAGAGTGGCCTGGCATTGATGTCAAATAGGACACAAAGGGTAGTTAAGGTAACTACAGTATGGATAATTGATAATGATGGGAAATAACTGAAGATTAGAAAAGGAAAAAAAATCCTTATTTTTTTGTAAATTATTTTAAGATAGCTGTAGATATAATAATAATAATAATAATAATAATAATAATAATAATAATAATAATAATAATAACAACAATAATAATAATAATAAAACAATAAGATGAAGAGGATTATAGCTCAAAGTAAAATGGCTTGAGTGTTACTTAAAATACACTAAGACTTGTATTTATTTATTTATTTATTTATTTATTTATTTATTTATTCATTCATATATTTTCACTCTGGTTAAAGGTTTTTAATATAACCCCTAATGCATTCATTTTAAGTCCGGATCAATTAATTAAATCAACCTTCTGGTTTTATTTCTCAATAAAGTTAATTCTAAAAAGAAAATATTGAATTATGAGTCATACCTGAAGCTTGGAAGTCAATTCCATAAACCCAATTTGTATTTTTGATTGATATTCTGTCTCTGCATTTCTGTATTTAAAAAAAAAATAAACCCTTAATTTTTTTGCCCACTGTTTATTGTGTGTATATATTATATACACTGCCCAGTCCAAAAATAAAAAACTAAAAAGCACACTCTAAAAATTATTTGGAACGCCTTTTGCTTTGATTATTATGTTATTAATGAATTTATCCATGCATTTAGTATTTAGTTAATCATGCTGCTAAATAATGTAGTGTGCAGGGTTGAATTTGCAGTAACCATTTTAATGAATTCTTTTTACATTCTTTATGTTCAGTACTCCAGAGCTCAAAGCAGTTAATGGTCACACAGGTTAATGGAATTTGTTATATATTGATTGAGGTTATATGAGTCACTACAGAGAAGCATAAACCTAGAAACTGCAACAATCAACAGCAAAATATCTTAAAAAATGCTATGGTTATGTAATTATTTATCACATCATATCATAATTATAATGGATATACAAACATATATACACATACATTGACTTTCTTATAAAGTTAAGGCTGCTACTGAAGTCTGTAGCTCAAATGAAATGTTCGAACTAAAATAACATTTTTATGAGAACAGTGTTTCAGTAAATTCACTTTACTCCCAGTTCAAAGATTTCAAGCATGTGACTCAGACCCCTTTTACTTAAAACATCACAGAAGCAGCAAGAGCTCAAGTATAATTATGGTAACTTCCAATATTAACTAGCACAGTTAATTAGATAAGGTGATAACAGCCAGAATAGGGAAAAAAGTCAGCTCAAGGCAAGGCCATTAAGACATTGTAAAGATTGTCTTCATCTTATGTCTAAGAAACATTTTACAGAGAGATGCCGGGATACAGGGAGATAAAAGATGAAAGTGTTTTTGCGTCATAGCTCCACTTGTTAATTTATATGGATAACATGCTTA
This sequence comes from Clarias platycephalus, assembly GCA_030068275.1. NCBI lineage: Eukaryota > Metazoa > Chordata > Actinopteri > Siluriformes > Clariidae > Clarias > Clarias platycephalus. Next base: position 8,611,539 of record JAQQZT010000002.1, read on the forward strand.
AATAGTTCAAAGTCTCTTCTGTGAAGATGTACAGACTCATTATTTTTAGCACATATCCAAGAACAGCTGAACTGGAGATACAGAAGGACGAAAAAAAAGTTAAAGCCTTTCATTCTGTTGCCACATTTCAAGGTTCGGTGCTTAGAAATAGCACTCATGATTAACTTCATAAGGACATAACTTTTCCATATTTGGTTGGTAATCCAGTTCAAAAAAGGACATAAATATTAACCTTTGTATAACACTTATCATACATTTATCTCCATTAACAATAAACCACCTTCAAAGACATTTTATTCCTTGTTTCCATGAATAGATGATTGTGATATGCATGCACATGCTAGATTTTCTTCCCGTGAGCTCTTGAATTTAAATTCAAGAAGAGCACACCTCCAATAATAACAAAGAATAGATTATATTAATATTATTAATTGCACACATCCTAGTTATTTTGTGGTCCCTATACTAACTGCTCATGCACATGGACTTGAATGTAAAAACACCCAATTTGAAATCTGTCATTGTTGAGAAAAGAAAAATGTCTCTGTTTGCTTGTTGTGTATGGGGATGTGGTACCACAGGGAACCAATGCTAATCTGTGTCCACCACTAAGAGCTGGTCAGGATGTGTTTTTATTTCTTGCATCAAGCAAAGAAAACAACTAAGAAGATTGCTGAAACTATTAAAAGTCAGGTTAAGAACTGTAAAAAAGCTTTATTAAACCCGGGAAGTACAAAGGTAAATCATCATCTTTGAAGAAGAAATGTAGTCAAAACATAACTTAATCATCGTAATCAGAGATCACTTAAATGTTTGGTGAAAGCAAATTGAAAGGAAAACAAGAGTAGAACTTATGATTATGTTTAATAATTGAAGTAAGTCTAATAAAGAAAGTACTGTAGTAGCTCAATGTGAATGTCTACAATGTGAAGAGAACTCAAGGGATTGGGACTAAACAGCTGTGTACAGTAGCTTCAATAAAACCACTTGGGACGCTTAAAGAATGCACTGTGGAGCATTAAAAATGGTGTTCTGGTGAGTCTAGATCTACCCTGTTCCATTGTGATGGGTGCATCAGGGTAAGAAGAGAGGGGGATGAATTGATCCACCCATCATGTCTAGTGCCTACCAGCCATCACCATAATCAGCCATAATCTGGGGTTGCTTCAGTTGGTCAAGTCAATGAGGTCAGTTAAATATCTGAATATACTGAATGACCATGTTGTTCCATCTATGGACTTTTTCATCTCTAATGGCACGGGCATATCTGAAGATGACGACGCCAAGATTCATCGTGCTCAAATTGTAAACGATTGGTTCAGGGAGAATTAGATATAATTTTCACACATGGATTGGTCACCACAAAGTCCATAACCCCATTTAGAATCATTAGAATGTGCCAAAGAAGATTTTACACAGACTCTCAAATCATTAATACAAAATATTGGAGAGAAGTTAAATGTGACTCAGGATTGCATAAGCTTATAGAAATGGTTCGATGGTGAATGCCATCAAAGAAAAAGGTGGGTCAAAGAAATACCTGTGTGACCTTATTTTTTTTTTTGCTGGGCATTATACAGTATACACTGCAGTATATTATGCACAATCTTGGTATATTACATACTGTACAAATATTTAGGGATTTTGTAATCGCTAAGTTTACACAATAGCAAGTGAAAATATATAAATAAATAAAAAATAGGCCAGTATGACTAAGACTAAGCTGCCGGCAACATTCATATTACACCAGTGAAAAATATTACACCAGCAAAAAAAGTGAAACCCTGATATTTAACTAAAAGTGTTCTTCCCGCTAAAGGGCTTCCCTCAACTCAAATTGGGACTCATATTTAGAGTGGAACACCTGCAGTCCTGCTCACTGACTATCATCCGTGCAGTACAATAAGGCCCTTTTGATATGGATCATTGCCACCTGCTTCGCATTTGGACTGATGTGAAAAATTCATTAGGAATGTGCTTTGGTGTGAAGAGCCTCTGCTGCCCAGTCTCATTCTGCATCTGTGGTACTAAATTTGCCTCCAGCCAGACACCCTCCAGAAGTGCTCCAGAAGGTAGTGAAAAAGTATGTTGTGTGCTTTATGAAATAAACCTGGGCCTGCACATGATCACTTTCTTCTGAAAAAGTGTATTCACTTTTAGAATGGTCTTATTTGCTTGACGTGGTATTCCTTTTATTTGAAGCTAGAGGATGATAAAAAAATTAATATTAAATAAACAAAAATACAGTATTGCTAATTTACATTGTGGGCTTAATCATTTATGTTCCTTGTTGTCAATGGTTAATTGGCTACAAGAGG
>JAQQZT010000002.1:8629737-8642610 GCA_030068275.1 Clarias platycephalus
TATATATTTTTTTTTTTTCATTTATTATTATTTTTTTTTAAATAAATGCTTATGTCAACACATTGACCTTAGGTTTCAGTACCACCGTTAAATCCATCTTTACAGTATGTAAGAAAGGAAAAGAGAAAAACACAAAAAGACATTTTTTGCTCAAATAACAGCATGGTACAGTAGTAGTCATCGTATCAATTCACATCACCAAGCTCTCTTAGCCAAGCCGTTTGCTAACAGACAGGGCCTGACATTAGTCGAGCTGAGATCAACTGTGTGTACTACTGAAACAAAGAAAATATGAACAAGATAATTGCAGTCATTAGCGAGACTCTCTTAAATGTTGTTTGTAGTCATGTGACTATTATGATGCGTGATATCTCTCTGGACTGGATGTGACACGTGACTTGTTCTTGTCCTTCTCCTCGCACTGCTCTGTGATTGGCCAGTTTTTCACCTGTCTTTTTTTTGTAACTGTTAGCTCAGATTTAAGTGCTAGTGGTGTTGATTACAGCTATTGTTTTAAATCTGTCACACACACACGCACAGATGAATGAATTTTCATGAACACAAAAACTATGCAATGCAAAATCACATCTTGGCCTTCAGTAACACTGTGCCATGCAAAACAGTGGCTGTGACATCATGTGCCAACAAACTATTGCTGAGAGAATGTGGGAACTGTACACCACCCACCGGCCACCATCTGACCCATTGATGCAAATGGCAGGGATCATAACCTAAGTAAAAATGCTTCTCTCTGAGCGCTAGAGCCTAATATATCTCTGAGCAGTGTATGTCTGACTCTAAGGTTGGTTCTTTCTAAACCTACTTTAAAAACAGAAAGCTTTGATTATATACTAACTGAAGTACTCATTGTTAAGGGGAAAAGAGTTTGCAAAAATAGTTAAAAGAGTAAAGATAAATATAAGCTGATCAGCTCTAAAGTAATCAGTGATATTATTACATTAGGTTGAAGCCCACGTACTGTACTTGTCTGTCTGCCTGCCTTTCTGCTCTCGGCCTCCTTTATTAATACAAAGTAAGAACATTTTATATGGTTGAGTATCTTGTTTAAATTAAGTCTACTTCTTTCGTTGTCAGCCAAATACACTCACTGTTCAGTAATCAGAGAGTGAATCACAAATGAGAAATCAAAAAAAGAAGATTTCTCATTTGTGAATAAAGCCAGGGCTGACTGTATGCAACTGTATGCAAGCAACTCTTGCATTTAAAGAAACAGTATGCAAAAACCAGTCTTGTGCTCATGTTGTCAAAACAAAACGATATAAAGGTCATGGCTCCGCCACCTTGTGCGAATGCCTAGCATGTTGTTTTCAGTTGTTTTCTTGTGTAATTGTGGCTGTAAAAATCTTTGGAATATGAATTGAATTGCTAGTGTGTTGTTAAAAAAAATCTTATTTTCCCAATCACTTCTGCTCCAGCACCTGTTCTTATCTAATTAGGCTCATTGTGTCTCATTAGCCTGTGTATATGGTGTCATGCATCTGTGCCCTGGTTTTTTTTTTTTTTTTTTTTTAACTATGTTGCAAGTGAATATCTTTATTTCTTTTGTTCTTTAATTCATCTTATTTTCCCCCACATGCAATTCTGTATGCTGGCATGAATGTTTACTGTATATTCAGATATGTTTTTAAACATGGTTACATATAATTTGTTGCTTACAAATTGTCACATGGAGCCAAAAGCAGACGCAAAGGCAGAGTTTATTTTAAAGAAGAGCAAAGAAACCAATTAACAGATGTGATAAAACACAAACAACCACTAACATGAGTTAGAACCTAACACAGGTGATAGTGATTAAGGACATGTGACATTTGTGTCCTAGGGGTGATGGGTAATTTAATTTAGCACTTTTATACTAAAGGCCAACAACAATCACCTTTACAATCTATGATCAGTTTATGGATACGATTGTACACTTTGTGTCCTTTCTGACACAACCTTACCAATTTTTTTCAGCATCCAGTGTCCAATTTTGTCACATTAGCTGAGGCTCGAACCCGGGCCTTCAAAATGGCAGGTGACAGCTGAGCACTGAACCATTGATCAGCTACAGTAATATACAGTAATGGATTGGGAAAATAAATGAAATGAAATGAAATGAAATGCATATTCATACTTCGTTCATTACATCAAAAATAAATAAATAAATAAAATAATAGTCAGAAAAAAATCTTTCAAACTCATACAAATGAAAATAATTGTACAAATGCCAACTGTTGTGCTGATACTGGGTCATTCTAAAATGGATAGAGTTACTGAACAGGAACAACTCTTTTTAGACTACACCTTTCCATATGTTTTTTTTTTTTTTTTTTTTTTTAGGTTTATTTGATCCGTAAACCTATCTCTGTTTTCCAAACTATTGGTGGTGAGGCTTGGCAGTGCTGGGGCTTGAACCACTGCCCTTCCAATCAGTAAACCAGAAACTTAATCGTTTGAGCTGCCACTGTTCTATCTGAGCCACTCTTCCAGAAAGACTTAGCACTTGCGTCCTCTTTTCCAATACTCTGTAACCTATAACTGTATTGTCCTCATTAGAGGGGTTTACTTTCTGATTGATCACTTAATTCCACAGTAGAGGATCATTTAAAGAAATTCCACTCCTGAACTTTCAACTTCCTAGACTGTAAGAAGTAAATATCAATTCAAACGATTTTCTTATTGATGTAGTACACCATTTAAGCACCCAACTCCTCCTAAATAAAACTCTCAAAGATGCTAACATTATCATCTTCATTCTCTCTACCACTTATTCTGGTCATGGGAAGCCTGGAGCCTATCCCGGGAGACTCAAGGCACAAGACGGGGTACGCCCTGGATGGGGTGCCAATCTATCCCAGAGCACACAATCACACACTTACTCACTCACAAACTACAGGCAATGTGGAAACACCAAGTAGTCTGCCACGATTTTCTTTTCATGTTCAGTATATTTGGTGTATATATAATATACAAATTTATAATGAATGATAGAAAAAAACATGATATCCTGCCTCTGTTTTAACCTTGTGTTGTTGGGCAGGTGGCAAGTGTGTTACTACTTCTTTATACATTGTGGTATCACAAGGTTATAAAGGGTTGCTCTAAAATTGGTATTGTATAGCTGATGCTGTATCCGTACTGTATAACAGGGTATTTCATGTGAATGTGTTTTCTGTAAAGAAATCACTAAATAGAAAGAAATAATTAGTCAGGTATCAGCTGAGAAGGTCATGATCTAGAATTTATATATGTTGTTTGTGTTGTTATTGCGATCAGGTTGTTTTTATGACTAAATCTTTTGGGGACAATTAATTTGAGTCTGCAGACTGGTCAGTGTGTGAAAATTGTCACTGCAGCACTTTTGCTGCAGTATGTTATGGAACCCTGAGCTAAAAAATCTCATTGCAAAATGTGACTTAGTACTAAATATGGGACAGGCAAGTGCGGTATGTTGTCATCAAATATCCTTTAATATTAAGATATGCTAATGTAAGTCATGCAAATTATCGGAGAGTATATGTAACATTTTATGTAGTAGAAGACCGCAGCAACCCAAATGACAAGAGTTGAGTTCAATATGTCTAATAAACATAAGTAATACATAATGCTCATCAATGCACATAATCCATGTTCGGACTTTGGAGATTATTAGAGAATTGAGTAATATATAGAAATTCCTCAAGAGCTCTGAGAGTGATGTGGAGTTTTCCCAAATATCTCCTTCAAACTGAGGTATGGAAGCCCATTTTTTCTCCATGATATCAGCTCCAGCAAAGACCAGTCGTAAGGCCAAAACCATTGTAACAACGTCATGCCAAAATTTATATTTTGGGCTGGCATAAAATTAATAGTATTGTTAACACCTAGTAGTTCAACAACTCAATTTATCTATTAGATGTATATTTCTAATTATTACACATTATACTCTTAATAAATGTTTAGTGAAAATGTTGCTTTTGAGTTTTTCTTTGGAGACAGCCGGTGACTCGCCTGACACCCTGGGGAAGTTCATTCTACCAACTGGGTGCTAAGACAGAAAAGATTCCTGATGTATTGTCTTCCTTGTATCTTGAGGGATGGCTGGCTGAGTTCAGCTGCACTAGAGGCTGTAAGCGAATGTGGTGCAGAGATCCTTCAGATTGGTGGCGGCTGCTGCATTTTTTGGCTTTATAGAAAATCATCAGTGTTTTAAATCTAATTCTGGCAGTCACAGGAAGCAAGGTAGAACAGGAGAGGCAACAATTTGATGATGTCTAACAATTTAGGGAGACTGATGTACAGATGCTTCAAGTCTCACAAATAATGTTTGAGATGGATACAGTCTGGATTTTTTTTTTTTATTAAAATAAATATGCAGGCATTTTTTTTATCCCCTTTCTATTTTATCTATTTTTTATGTATTTGTAATCAATGTAGAAAAAAATAAAGATCTTCAAACCCTTCAGCTCTGGATCACTTTAACACTTTCAGGCCATAATTAGTAGTTTTTAGACTATAATAAATATAATTTTAACCAAATATAAATTTAGAGATCTTAAGCTGTGGCACCCCCTTTAAGGGCTGCAATGTTTGTCAGATTTACAATGTAATGAGCTTGAAAAATGGAGCACACACAATTTTCCGATGTAAATCAGCTTCTTTCAGACAACAGCATTGTGATTTATACACATTTAAAATGTTGATTTTCTTTACACTAGAAAAATTTTTTCTGCAGTGTCATATTAGACAAGCTATAAAAGCCATGTGAATGAATCAACTGTGCTATGATGAAATAGACTGTAGGAAATACAGCTCCTCCTGAAAGCTACTGTAGCTCCGCTCCTGCATTGTTCACTGGGCTCTTACAGCAGCGTCAATTACCGAAAACACAAAAAGCAGCTGGATGCCTGAACAAATTAGAAGGCAAAGTCCTAATCAGCTTAGAAAACAAAAGCGACAGAGAGAGACAGACAGATACTGAGAAATGGAGAGAGAGAGAGAGAGAGAGAGAGAGAGAGAGAGAGAGAGAGAGAGAGAGAGAGAGAGTGATTAAGCATGGCAGTAAGAGTAATAGTGCCATTACTAGCCAAAGTTTAGTTTGACAACCTAAACATTGTTTCAAACCTGATTCACAAAGCCTAGTGTTGAATAGTAAGTGTCTGTATTTTCACCTAGTATTTAACTATCAGTATCTGGGGGTTTCAAGTAAATTTTTTAAAGGGCCGAGCCAATTACATAATGTCATAAAATATACACTGCCAATTGTTTGACAGTTTTTATTCTAATTAAATGCTTTCTAATTAAAAAGATGTTGCATTAAATTTTAAAATAATTATATGACATAAAAAAAATGATTTTTTCAAGAAAATGAATGTAATTTAAATACATATCCTAATGTCTGATGATGAGGATACTATTACTTATTATTATTTTTTTATATTATTTTTTAAACATTGATTACTTTACCCCAGTTCTCAAGAATGAATTATTTATTTCCCCCAGATCGTGTATTTTAGTGTTCACTTGTTACTATAGGGCCATGAGAATAGATCAGACTTGTTTGTCCAGGCTAAGCCCCCTACATGGGCGGCTGTGATGCATTAAATGTTCTGATACCTTCGATCATAGCCAAGGTTAACTTTTTGTGCTAGATTTGTGTTATATTAGCTTTTCTCAGGGATCATACCATACAGGCCAGCTTTTGCTTCTCACAGGCATAAAAGAACCTTGGGTGCCCATATACCCATCACCAGTTTACTGATATATAAGTGATAATCAGTGTCAAGGTTATATGGTGTTAATTTTATGGCTGATCGGTGTATGGTACAGAGAAAAAAACTCTATGAATAGGATAGAATATGCACTTAGTCTGCTCTTAAAATTATTTGTTTTTATGTTTGGCCAAATAGTATTCTAGTTAGTGTCAAATTAAAAGCACTTTCCCATATGGGAGTTATGGTTAATGTACAGTAAGAATCATCAATCAAAATGCTGTAAATAGATGAGAGTAGGTTTTGTTTGAGGGAACAGCACATAAGCTATTTAGTCATTGGATATGAACTAATTGGGTTATCCCAGGGGACCCCATATGTTTTTGTAGCTGATTTCAGTCTGTGATATAAAAAGAATGATATCCCAGGGAGAGAGGATATGCCTTTGCATATATGCCTTATTGCTAAGAAATGCACACCCGAATCACTGAACAAATAATTAAATGTAAACATGCCTTTATCACTCCAAGCAGGATCTGTAAATGGTCACCATTTGCACAATAAACAATCAATGGCCACTTCATTAGGTACACATATTCAATACAAATATCTAATCAGTCAATCACAGGACATCAACTTAATGCATTTAGGCATGTAGACATGGTCAAGGCAATCTGCTGCAAACATCAGAATGGGGGAAAAGGTTATTTTAGTAACTTTGAATGTGACATGGTTGTTTGTGCCTGACAGACTGCTAGTCTGAGTATTTCCAAAACTGCTGATCTACTGGGATTTTCATGCACTAGCATCTCTAGGGTTTACAGAGAATGGTTTGAAAAACAGACAATATTCAATGCGTGGCAGTTTTCTGGCAAAAAAGTTTGTTGATGCCAGAGATCAGTGTAAAATTGCCAGACTGGTTCTAGGTAATAAAAAGGCAACAGTAACTTAAATGCATCTCATTACAACTAAAGTATGTTGAAGGACACCTCTGAATGCACAACATGTCAAACCTTGAAGCAGATGGGCAATGGCAACAGACGACCACATCTTCTTGGGTGGCACTCCTATCAGCTAAGAACATGGACCAGGAGCTACAATTCACATGGGCTCACCAAAATTCAACAATGGAAGATTAGAGAAATGTGGCCTGGTCTTTTGAATTTTGATTTCCGCTGCAAAATGCAGATGGTACAGTAGATTAAGAATTTGGCGTAAACACAAAAAGCTTTGATCCATCCTGCCTTGTACCAATAGTGGTAGTGATGTTATGGTATGGTGGATATTTTCTTGGCACAATGAACCTCTTAATACCTGACCATGTCCATCCCTGTATGACCAAAGTGAATATGGCTACTTCCAGCAGGATAATGTACCATGTCACAAATTTTAAATCATCTCAAACTGTTTTTTTTTTTTTTTTAAATCAGTTAATTGTACCCAAATGGCCTCTGCAGAACAAGAGATTTTGCAGTCGGATGTGCATAGATGTGCAGCTGACAAATTTGCTGCAATTTGAGACCATCATATCAATATGGACCAAAATCTCTAAGGAATCCTTTCAGGATCTTGTTGAATCTATGCCATAAAAAATTTAGGCAAAAAGGGATACTGTCCAAGCAGTACAAGCAAGGTGTACCTGATGAAATAGCCAAAGAGTGGATGTGCAAAATGTTGCACCCTATTTAAAGATGTATTCCTCTTTCAGCTGGCATGTTTCCTGATCTGACAATAACCTGCAGTAGCCAAATGTGGGGATAAATTTACTCTGCAACAATGCAATTATTTATCTTTAAAGGATAACACTGACTGGAGTAGGGTATTTAGCAATGGGCAGCAGCAGGTTAAAAAAGAATTCTAGGCATGTATCCACTTCATCCAAGTAGACATTTAAGTGTGAACAATACATTAAAGCACAAGAAAATGTAAAAAGACTTTTTCGCAATGTAGTCTTATGTAGTTTTTATTTATTATTATCTCATTCAAATTTTTTAAAGCCAAAAAAAATGTATGCACGTGTGCATGTCCATGTGTGTTAATTGCAAGGTCTAACTTTGCTACATAGAGGTAAGATTGTCAAAGTGCTATGGAAATTTAATATCCAGCTGATAAATCCGTTCTGGCTGCTGGTGCTCAATCATGATGGCTGGGAAAAACACAGGCAAGAGAGTTTCATTTTGCTGTACTGCTAATTTAGTAAAGAGGTAATGAATTTCCATTCAGCCACGAGTGCCAGAAATATTCCACACTTATTCTGAGCAAATGGCTTATGCAAGATGTAGTTATTAATCATAACACAGAAGTCGCATTACCACCGAGAGAACCTTTCAACACTGCAATATAGAAAGAGAACATGTTTTTAATATAAAAGGAGCACAAAAACAAAGGAAACATACATTAAATTGAACAAATATTGACCATAAATTGTTTAGGCATTTGTTAGGGGAGTAAAAGCCATGGTAGCATAGGATTCACAGTTTGAATAATTGTATTTGGCATGGAAAAGAACATGTAGTGCTTGGAGGGTTTTACTTGTTGCTCTTCATGTTATATCAGTAATAATGAAACTCCATCCATCTCTCTAGGAATCTCTGTAGTCCAACTAGGGACTGTGGAGGCCAATGGCGTCTATTGCATTTATTAATAATAAAACTAGAGACTAAAAAATGGCTATTTTATACTTTGCCCGGTTTCCTCCCATGGTCCAAAGAATTAAAAAATAAATAAATAAAATCACACGTCACTGAGGTCAGCACTGTCGCCTTGCACGTTTAGGGTCCGGGTTCGGTTCCCGGCCAAGCTCGGAGTTTGCATGTTCTCGTCGTGCTTGGTGGGTTTCCTCCTCGTACTCCGGTTTCCTCCCACAGTCAAAAGATATGCAGGTTAGGCTAATTGGTGTTCCCAAATTGTCCGTAGTATGTGAATGAGAGTGTGAGTGTGTACGTGTGTCCAAGTCTCCTGGCATAGGCTCCAGGTCCCCGCGACCCTGAATACAGGATAAAGCGGTACAGAAGGTGAGTGAGTGAGTGACACGTCACTGACTGCGTTAAATTAATGTTTGAAAATGATTTCTCGTGCTCCCAGAACCACAGTTTCACAATTTGAATCCTGGAATATGCCTGCTCCATCAGGGAAGAAAAAAGTCTGGTCATTGAGTACACTCAAGTCATCAGCTGACTTCATTTTATTGCACATAGATAACGTTGCTGAGCCTAGACCTGACCAACTGAAGCAACACCTGATCATAACAGTGAGGGTTGATATGAAGTCATCAGACTGCATAACCTTTTTCCATTGCTCCTAAATCCAATCTTTATGATCCTTAGCAAATTCAAGTTGTTTTTTTTCCTGATTAGTCTAACTAATGAGCTGTTTTCTTATGGCCACACAGCTGTTAAATCCCAATCCGTTGATCCATGAAGGTTCAGCACAGTCCTTCCAGGTTTTAATATTGATTTGGACAGTACTTCTTTCTACCTTGATGGTATCCAAGCACTAGTGAAAGCTGAGATAAGTGCATTAGTGTAGCAGGGAAATATAAATAATAATAAATGTAGTATTTACTCTTATAACTGTGTTCTATTCTGCATAGTCAAAAGTCCCACTTTGACTTGAATGCCCCTCATATTTGTCAAAGGAATGTGAACCTTTGTTGTACTGATGGTGTATTCCCACCTCATTTTTGTCCTGTATTTATATTCAGTTTTAACATGTTATCTGTCCATTCTGACCAATCTGTTAACATTTGCTTTATCTAATTTTACATTTAACTTAATTGTACATTGAGATGGATGTAAGGTCTTTGCCAAACATGAGCTCCCTCACCCATACAAAATCATAAAAAAGAAAAAAAAATGTACTGCAGGATGAATCATCCACTCAATTCCCTTGTGATAGACATGGTCCTTACCATGTGACCCTGGCATTGCAGAGGCAATTGCCCTCATGATCAGGCAAATAGTGCAGCGATTATGAGCTTTCCCATTACTGCATTATTAATGGAGAGTACTGGACAGTCCCTGGCCTAGCTCACACGCTTGCACTTCATCCATCGCAGCCAACAAGACAGCTGTGAGGGAGCGGAGAAAGAGAGAGAGAGAGAGAGAGAGAGAGAGAGAGAGAGAGAGAGCAGCAATTGAGAGTCATGAGAATTTCCCAAACCTGCAGTGAGTCCCCATGATGACATTTTCCTAAATGGCATGTGCATATCAGCAGTGATGCATGCATATAAGAGGCCTGCAGCTTACAACCTACAATCATGATCTATTTTTATCCTCAAAAATAAGCAGTGACTAACACATCTGTCATACTGTATAACAAGCAACATGATTGTGACTTTATTTATTTATTTATGTATGTGTAAGTATACTTACCTATGTATTTCCCTCCCAGGAACAACTTCTGCATTTGCATCAACTGATGAGATACCAATGAACCAATGTAGAAATTTAAATCAAATGATTATGTATTGATCGATTGATTTAATACATTTTAATAATAATCATATATTTTATTTATAATGCACTTTATATTTGAAACAAATCTCAAAGTGCTACAAAATTAATTCGACCCGAAAGTATTTAGGTATACTACTATTTCACAAGATGCTGTTTGCAGGTTTAAAAAAAAAAAAAAAAAAAGTATAAACAAAAAACAGAGACTGTACGTCTCTGTATATTGATCCAATAATCTATTTACAGGCAGCATGACTTAAAGTTAGGACGGTTGCTGTGCACCCCCAGGGTCCGAGTTTGTTTCCGGCCTCGGGTCTGTGTGTGCGTGTGTGTGTGTGTGTGTGTGTGTGTGCATGTTGGGATTCCTCCAAGTACTCCGGTTTCCTCCCACAGTCCAAAGACATGAAGATTAGGCTAATTGTCATTCCCAAATTGCCAGTAGTGTGTGAAAGTGCATGTGAATGTTAACCAGAGGTCCCATCATGTGTGTAAATAGGGATACATACAATGGTCATCAACATTGGCCTCCACAGTCCCTAAATTAAATATAGACGTTTAGATGGATGGAATCTATTGAAAGCATTTTATTGTATTTTATTGTATTTTAAAGATAGAAAAGCTAAAACCATGCCAAAAACCATGCTATGGAAATGTATAACATCTAAGTCATTACAGTATGTGTAGACATCCTTGTCTAATGTACAGTATAATGTTTATTATATGCAGTTAATGCAGTAATCACTTTGCACAGTACCAAACTTAAAACCAAACCAAATCTTATTCAAGGAGCCTCATTCATCTTATGATCATACTGTGCATTGTTTCATGCTTACTACAACTGAATACGGTAATTATTTATAATCCTATTTTGAATTGCCCAGAACAGAAGGGGTTCACTTTTAAGTCTAGATCATCTCACTGTGTTATTTATTTATTTATTTTCTGATGCTTTTATTCTCTCATTCTCACCACTGTCACTGCTGGCTTCTGTTAAGCTGGATTCAGACAGTGCATTGATGTCTATTGTTACAAATAATATACAAATCACGTTTAATTGAAAGAAATGCTTATCACATTTGTGCCTCTTATTTTTGCCGAGCTTTTTAATTAAACTTAGTAGAGCAATCAATACAAGAGGGTATGGCACAGATTTTGTATAAATAATTGACTTGCATCTGTCCATGTTTTTAACTGGGTAAATGCAAGTATCCTCTCACTAGCTTTCTTCCTTTTCTAAGCTGCAAACACTCAGATAGAAGAGAAAGGAGAAGAGGAGAGAGATTCGCAGAAAGGGTAGAAACTTCCTGAAGTACACAAAAAGCTCCTTTTCACTGACTTAAGCATTGTGCTTGGGAAGCACTGAGCACTCATATATTTTCCGCCATTCAACCCTTCATTCCAAAGGATTCTCGACAGGTTTCAAAGCCCTAACCACAAACAAGTGAGCAAATCAGCAGCTTGCCCATGCTTCGCTGTCTCAAGCAGAACACACCAGAACTGCCTGGAGTGGGATTAGAGGCAAACATGCTTACCTTAGCATGTTCTGTCATTTAAAACAATTATAAGATTGTTGACTCGCCAAACAAGATTGCCAGAAGTAACTCTTAAGCTTATCCCAAACCTTGCAGGAACAGCGCTGTTTGGACACTAAATTATTGTACTTCTCTTTCAAAGCCAAAGCACAGTCAGAATACATATCAAGTTATGTGACTAGACTTAGAAGTTACCCAAACTGTGGGCCTTTTTCAAATTCTACAGCAACTTTTATAGTGGAAATGCTCCCCAGAGCAAAAACAACAGCAAATGGGCAATTCAACCCAAATTGCATGTTTAACAAAAATATATGGGTGTGATGGCCAGGTGTCTACTTTCACTGAGGAGCCAAAACACAAAAAATGTATACATTGATTATTGATTATATATCAGCAAACTGGTGATAGGATTATGTGCACCCAAGGCTCATGCATGCCCACAGGGGCCAAAGGTCAGCCTTTCTGATGCGATCCCACAGAAAATCAAAAGCAGCACAAATCGCAGAAAAAAAAAAATCATGTTGGCTATAATAGAAAAGCATGAGAACATCCATCAGGAAAATAGCCCAAGACTGTCAACCTGGCATTCAAATTCTCCAGATCCCAATCCAATCAAATGCCCATGGGATGCACAGGACAAACAAGTCCAATCTATGAAGGCCACAGCACCTAAAGGATCTGCTGCCAGCATCCTGGTGCTAGACACCCCAGCACACCCCAAGACGTTTTTCTCAAAATCTTAGGAGTGAGCAATGCAAGGACTCATTTACACAATTACATTTTGAATAAAAAAAACACAGTATGAATATATACAGCATTTAAAGTATGTGTCTATGCTTGTATGCACTTTTGAACAAAAAATGTGAGAATATCATCAATCAATAGGTACTATCTGACCATTTTGATTCATACAAATTCACATTCCATACAATTTTTTTTTTTACAAATACAAAGTTTTGCGTCAATGGCAATTGTTAAAAGCACTATACAAATAAAATTGAATTGAATCAACTGGCAAGATTGATTGTGATATCTATTGTTTAAAAATGTTTTTGTGAATTTATAGTGTCCTGCCTTAAACAACAACATCAAGCAACATCTTTTTCCTACAACATACAGTAATTACAGTAGGGTTTACAATTGTTTCTTAACATGGCCATTTTGTTCATGAGCTATAATTAGAAACAAAAAAAAAAA
>JAQQZT010000002.1:8644551-8655376 GCA_030068275.1 Clarias platycephalus
TAAGTATGCATATGTAAATCATGAACTATATCCAGAATGAAGTACAATCAAAATGCCCTCTCTCTCTCTCTCTCTCTTTTCTAAGACACACACAACAAAAATATGGATCACTTTCAGACCCCTCTTCCCCTCTATTTTCCTCTATGATTACAACTATGCCCTCAAGCATGGCTTAGGGTTATGATTAAACAGTGAGCACATTTCAGTGTTGCATGACTGCAACAGAATGATGGAACAGGGAATTACATTCACTTCTGACATAAATTTAGCTATTTAAGTCATTAAAAACAACCCCCTAATGATTTGTTTTTCAGTAAAGAGATTAGGCAAAATTAGAGCAATGCAATGAAGGTTTTGCTTTTCATCATGTAACATTATATATGATATATTTAAATGTATTTTAATATATGTAGAATATACAGTATGGATTGGCAACCTGTCCAGGGTGTACCCTGCCTCGTGCCCTAAGCCTCCTGGGATACGCTCCAGGTCTCCGCGACCCGGAATACAGTATAAAGCGGTATAGAAGATGAGTGAGTGAGTGAGTGAGTGAGTGAGTGAGAATATACAGGGCGTCCTTGAACTTTTCCACATTTTATCACATTATAACAACAAACATAAAAAATTTATTTCATGGGGATTTTAATCCAAAGCTTGGGATATTATTTATAACCTACTGTAACCCTGCTTTAAACATATCCACCTGTATGGTGTGTTCCTTGAGCTTCATGGTGCTGTTTGTTCACTAATGTTCTCTAACAAACCTCTAAGGTTTCACAGAACAGCTGTATTTATACTGAGATTAAATTGCACTCAGGTGGACTTAATTTACTAATTAGGCGAATATGGACGGAAATTGGTATACTGTTGGCAATACTGTTCTTGCAAGACCTATTTCAGAACAGCTCACCTTTGTGTCTTAAAATACAACTGACTGTTGTTGTTGTTACTTAATGTCATATGTGTTATTTCACAGTTTTTCACGGTTTAATCTCCAGCATTGTTTTAAAATCTAGAAAAATAAATCGAACCGTGTGTCCAAACTTTTGACTCGTACTGTATGTATCTCAAATATATATATATATGGAATTGCACATCGACATAATACGGTCCCGATCAAAAGTTTAATCGTTGTTTTTATTAAATTGCATGCTCACAAAATGTTTTGTCTCACTCCCATTTCTTCTTGTTGCATGTTGAAGCTCTACTTGGAACCTTGTTAAGATCTAACCATGCAAAATATGATTTTTTGCCATTTTTCAAGTGGTCTTAAACTTTTGATCGGGACTGAATGTGATGGTATATTTTACTTTTTCATGAGACTGTTATTCATTGCAACAACAATTATGGATTAAATTCTTACAAAGCAATCCCATGCTAATTTGTTTTATCAGTAAAAAGATTAAGTAACATCAATAATGCAGTTAATGATTTATTTTTCATCATGACACATATTGTATGTGTCCCACATGGAAAGGAATATTTGTGTATTGCATTTCACTGGTTTAATTGTATTTGGCCTGACATAAAATCTTCTTCGTATGACTATAATTCTCTTATAAATCATTTATTTCACTTACCAAGCTTACTATTTCTATAACTGTCTTATAGTGCGATATTTTCCCGTGAAAAAATACAAATTAGGAAATTGGGATCAGTGGTGGCTCACCCTTAACCTTATGCCCCATACAACCAAGTCACTGCATACTGTGCCAATCCCAAGTCCAGTTAGAAAGTGGGAGGGTTGTGACAGGAAGGGCATCCAATGTCTAACCTGTGACAGATTTTATGGATCAAATAATCCGATGTGGTGTCTCCAAGGATAAAATTGATAAATATCAAGAAAAAAAAGTCTGGCTCATCTGATTAACAATATATTAACCAAAATTGGTTTTGTGACCTCTATGCAGAAGGTCCCTGCATGGGAAATGGTCCATTAAAGTGAGGTCCCCAAGCTAAACCTACCAACAGAAAATAATTCTGCATTTTGGTGACAAAGCCAAAACAATGATAATTTTTTGAGGGAAAAAATACCTGTCAGCTCTCCCCTCACCTGCAATGTGTAGATTCAGTGTTCAACAGCTAAAAAATTACAGAAAGCAATATAACAGTAGGTTGAGTTAGGGTGAGATTTGATCATGTCTAGCCTCAGTTTGTAGAGTCTGCTAAATACTGTAGTAATCAGCACAAAATTAGAAGCTTGAAGCAAATTCTCCTATACAGGGGCGTGGGAGCCTATCCCAGGGGACTCGATGCACACCTAGATTAGGTGCCAATCCATCGCAGAGCACAACACACACACTAGGAGCAATTTGGAAATGTATTTGTCAGCATGTCAGGAGGAAACAGGAGTGTGAAGAGGAAACTCCATGCTCCCAGACCTGAGGATGGTCCCTAGGGGTGTGATGCCACAGTGTTAACCACTACACCATGCCACCTTTAAAACAAGTTAACTAGGGTGAATGTCATGCAGTTTTTCTGGCAGTTCACAAAACACCTTTATAAAAATCTTGAGGAAAAGCTCTCCTCTACCATGTTTAAATGAAAAAATAAAGAAATCACAGATGAATACCAGGTGATGATACACAGGATCAATATTAGATTAAGTGTCCCACTTTACCAAGATTCAAACTATGTGAAGACAAGTCAGTTAGGCTTACACATTTGCATTCAGCTCACTATGGTTTGCTGGGCTTGTGTTCATGTTGTTGGAATGAGATCAGAACACTATCTTTCAGAACACAGAATCCTTTAAACTAAAGCAAGAAATATTCAACCTTAACCTTTCAATTTTCCTGCTTAAAATCTGCTTCCAAGAAATAGTTTGGCCTGCTTCCAAGAAATATGATGAAATAGGACTAAGGGTGCAATTTATTCAAGTCTCCCTAAAGCAACCAGGTCCTGCATGTCCTCAGAAATAATCAATTCTCTGTGCAGGGAAAAATGGGTTTATGAACCATATTTATGATACAATTTCTCATGTAGTGCTTTTACTCACTCACTTACTCACTCATCTTCTATACCGCTCTATCCGGTATCCAGGATCGCGGGGACCTGGAGCCTATCCCAGGAAGGTTAGGGCACGAGGCAGGGTACACTCTGGACAGGGTGCCAATCCATCACATCACATCGCACACACATACACACACTCACACACTCAATCACACACTACGGGCAAATTGGGAATGGCAATTAGCCTAACATGCATATCTTTGGACTGCGGGAGGAAACCGGAGTACCCGGAGGAAGCCCACCAAGCAACTAATGTTTAGTGTAACATCCAGTAAATAGTTTCAATTATGAAGGTCAGTGATAAGAGTCAGGCCATGCCCTTTAATATTCCAAGTTTGGAATGTGAGCTTTGTAAATGTACTTTGTTTTGCAAAGACAGATTTTGTGCTAGACTATTATGTACTTCAAAATGGCATTGCAAGATGCTTCTCAAAGACCACAAATATTTGTTTTTGGTTTTCTAAGCTGTTTTGTAATCTAATGTGTGCTAGAAATGGAGAGAAATATTAACTTTTAAAAGAAATTGATTTCTTTTCAATCAAAGGAAAGTGTCCAAGAAACAACTATTTCACCTGAATGATCTTAACAAAGGAGCATATCAGATCTTGGGACTGCAGTACTGCCTGATGCCACTGACCAAAATAGAGGGCACTGGTAACAATATGTGAGGCATTAGAAGCAAACAATTCATCAGAAAGTGGAAGGCCAAGATTAAAGGTGGAAGGCCAACCCTAGCCCCCTGGCTCTACTATCCATTCTCCTTTCCAGTGCTTACTCCCTTGACCAAGAAGTAGACTTTCTCAGAATACGTGTTACTACCCCCTGTAAAGTCAGGACACGCTGTTTTAATTTTTATGAAAACATACAGTAGCCAGGCTTAGCAAACAAATAAGAGGTAAGACATGTGACAGTAGTCTGTGTTAGTCTGTGTTTACACAAACAACATATGCTGCAGAAACATGTTCCAGCAGCTCTGATGACATCAACGTGTTTACGGAAGTGGTTGTGGGATTCATTTGGAAACTAGCGGATGATACCCTGCAAAAAATTACCATGAGAACGTTTCTCAATCAGAAGCTATGGGTGGATAAGACATCTGCTACTCTTTAAGATCTCACACCACCACCTACTGTGTAATGCGGCACTTGCGCTAGGTGACATGGACTTGTACAAGACTGCGTCATACAACGTTCGGAAAGCAGTGAAGGAGGAGTGACTCTAGTAGCCTGTGGCAGGACAATAACTATAATGATATAAAGACTATAAAGAAACATCCGGTACGACGAATGCGGATGCGTCTCTGACAGATAAGCTGAACATCTTCTACGCTCGCTTTGAGGCTGCAGGTAATGATGCTAATGCTAAAGCTAATGATAATGCTAAAGCTAATGGATGCAGTCAGGAAGAGAATGCCAACACTGGAAACATGTTCATTATCTCCTAGCATGACGTGAGGAGAGCTTTTAGGAGAGTGAACACCAGGAAAGCAGCAGGACCAGATGGTATCCCAGATCGAGTCTTCAGAGCCTTCTCACACCAGCTAGCACCTGTGTTCACAGAAATATTCAACCTCTCCTTATCCCAGTCAGTAATCCCCATATGCTTGAAAGACTCAATCATTGTTCCTGTCCGAAAGAAACCCCATCCTGCTTCCCTCAACAATTATCGCCTTGTGGATCTCCAATTTCCTAACTGGCAGACCACAAGACAGTAAGGATGGGCAGATATATCTCAACCTCCCTCACCCTCAGCACTGGAGCCCCCCAGAGTTGTGTGTTCTGAGCCCCCTGCTGTACTCACTATACACCTATGACTGCGTGGCCACTACCAACTTCACCACTATCATTAAGTTTTCTGACAACATCGTTGTGGTGGGCCTGATCTTTGACAATGATGAGACCTGGAGGAGATTAGAAATCTGGAGAACTGGTGCCAGAGGAATAACCTCTTCCTGAACATCAGCAAGACAAAGTAGTTGATAGTGGACTTCAGTACTAAGCACAAGAGAAACTACCAGACCCTCATGATCAATGGTGGAGAGAGTGGACAGCTTCAGGCCCAGCAGCATCACTACGACAACAGATGCTTGAAAGACTTTAGACTGCTCTCTAAAATGCTTAGAAACTTTTACTTCTGCACAATAGAGAGCATCCTGATGGGAAATATCATAACCTGGTTAGGGAACAGCACCATGCAGTAAAGACGAGCTATTCAGAGGGTGGTGCAAGGACCTTAGCCACACCAGCAATGGACTGTCCTCTCTGTTGCGGTCAGGGAAGCGCTTCCACTCCTTTCCATCACAGAGAGACTAAGGAGAAGCTTCTTCCTGCTTCCAACCAGAACTTTACATACTGCAGGACTCAACTGATTGGACTTGCCATGTTGCCTTTATACACACCAAAATCAATCACACTGAACATTTGCACAGTGCACAGGACTGAAGAACTGAAGTACACAAAACATATACAGTATGTTGCACATTCTGGTTTCTGTTTACATACAAAAGGACTAGCATTGCACTAGTGCACTTTAATGATGGACAATATCACTGCTGCTCATCATTCCATTTCACACTCTATGGCCACAATGTACTGCTGCTGCCTGCACATTGCACATTCCACACACTTAATATAGTTTATTTATCCATTTCTTACTTTTTTACATTCTTACATTTTTATATCCTTTATATAGTCCTATTTTATTTTATTTTTATAGTAACAAAATTGTAGATTTATATTTTATATTTTTTATTCTTTTCTATTAGCATTTTACCTCCTTACTTCCTTTTTTCTTTTCAAGGTCACAAACAGTCGTATAAGCATTTCACTGCACATCATACTGTGTATGGTTGTTTATTTGACAAATAAACATTTTAATTAGAATTTTTGAATTTGAGAAATGGCATTGTGATCTCGAGCTAAGGTTTGGTCACTGGCAGAGTTAATGACTGTGAAGTGCCAGCTATGTCACTTCCCAAAGAGTTTACCACCATGCTCATTATAGTAATAAGAGAAGATTCAACTATTTTGTCCCATGTACATTACAATGAAATATTTTTTTGCATAGCCCAGTTAGGAAGCTGGGGTCACAGTATATGGTCAGCCAGTATAGAGTGCCCCTGGAGCAAGTGGGACTTGAACTCCCAACCTTCCAGTTAGTACCTCAGTAACCCATAGGCTTAATCAATTGAGCCACCACAGGTGTATATGCCATTGATGTACAGTACATTCCACCTCATGCTAATGCTCAGTAAACACTCCAGGGCTTTCAGTAACTTACAGACTCTAAAGAAATCTGTTGTCAAGGCCTTTAAAATGCACTGAAATGAAAATAATGTAAAAAATTGGTATGTTTTGGTTAAAGTAATTGAATAGGATTAAGTCCATTACAAACATAATTTAAGTTTTAATTTGTTACATATACACTGCACATTGAAATTCTTTCTTAGCATATCCCAGCATGTTAGGAGGCTGGAGTCAGACCACAGGGGAACCCTGGAGCACACCTGGTTAAGGTCATTGCTCAATTGCCGAAAAGGGAACGTGGGAAGCTGGTTCTTGAACCACAGACTTTCCGATCCATTTTGGCTGATTTGAGTTATGCAGCTTTTCAGATTTCTGGCTCAATAAGCTCCATTTTGATACCACGTTTCTTACTGTTTCGTGTCCGTTTGGCAAGATATGGCCAGTACGAGTATGAGGAGGGCATCAGAAAACAATGTTATAAAATATTTATGCATTTTTTTAAATATCTAAATGAGGATTCCATAATGAGCTAAGAAAGTGTGAAAGATTTCGACATCAGAAGTGTGGTCTTCGAGACTAAATAAAAAATAAATTAATTAATATTGCATGTTTTTCTATCACTCTATCTATCACAACTGGATAACCAGCTTGGATACTGTTCTTTAAAGTGCTTTAAAACAATGTTTGAGATTAAAACATTGGAAATGCCAATTAGCCTAATGTGAACTATGGGGTCTGACATACTAATAAGACATACTAAGGAAGACAACATAACTGTCTGGGCACTCAGGAAATGTGTTTATCAGCTTGCTGATGTTTTCACATATATCTTAAGCATTTCTCTAAGCCACGGAGCTGACCCTGTGTGCTCCATGTTGACCACCATCATTCCTGTGTCAAAAAAATCATCTGCTCCAGATGAGATCCTGTTCCAATCTCCCTTCACACTTGCACCTGTGAAGTGTTTTGAGGGTCTAGTCAGGTACCTCTTAATAAATTAGAATACAATTTATTTCAGTGATTCAGTTAAAAAAGTAAAACTTTTATATAGATTCATTACAGTAAATGAAAACCAAAAAGTCAGTATCTCACAAAATAAATTGAGAATTTTCTGAGCCTTTAAATGGTCTCTCAGTCTGGTTTAGTAGGCTGGCTGTTCACAGAGGGCTGTATTCAAGCAGAGTAATGCAAAGTTGAATGGAACGTAAAAATGTGGTAGAAAAAGGTGCACAATTAAGCAACAGCGATAACCGCAGCCTTTAGAGGATTGTGAAACAAAGCCCATTTAAGAATTTGGGGAGATTCACAAGGAGTGGACTGCAGCTGGATTCGGTGCTTCAAGAGTCACCACACACAGACCTATCCAGGACATGGGCTATATTACTGTGACAAGCCACTCTTGAACCAGAGGCAATGTCAGAGGCTAAGGACAAAAAGGACTGGACTGTTGATCATTGGGCCAAAGTCCTCTTTTCAGATGAAATTAAATTTTGCATTTCATTTGGAAATCAAGGACCCAGAGTCTGGAGCAAGAGAGGAGAGGCACAGAGTCCAAGTTGCTTTAGGTCCAGTGTAAAGTTTGCGCAGTCAGTTGTGGTTTGGGGAGCCATGTAATCTGCTGGTGTTGGTCCCCTGTGTTTCACCAGGTCCAAGGTCGGTAAAAGGTCAATTTACCAAGTACCACTTCATGTTTCCCTCTGCTGACCAAATTTAAGGAGATGCCCTGTGCTTAATTGTCCAGCAGACTTGCCCGATCTAAATCCAATGGCGAATCTATGAGGTATTGTGAAGAAGAAGAAGACGTGAAACACGAGACCTAGCAACACGGAAGAGCTGAAAGCTGCTATCAGAGCAACCTGGGCTTCCATAACACCTCAGCAGAATATATAATTCTTCCCAGCATGCTGGAATTTCAGTCTGCCTACCATCCCAAAAACTCAACCAGGTCTGCTATTAGCAGTCAATGCAATCATCCCCTAACATCTAACGAGAAATCTATAATGCTGGGTTTGAGCACATAGCACAACCTTCTGTAATTAGGTCCTGACTTTTTGGGACCAGATAACCCCAGTAGGTAAGGATCAGTAACCTTCATCACCACTGCATCGAACATTGGTGATTCATAGGGCTATAGGCTCCCAATTACACTTCTGACTATGCTGCAAAATACAGTTCAAATCACATCATCTACTTTGCTGATACCCCTAGCGTTATGGACCTCATCAGGAACAAGTCAGCATACAGAGAGAGGGTGAACCAGCCCTAACAATGGTGCTGAGACAGCAATTTATTTCTATATGTTGATTCAATATGAAGACTAAAAACATGGTTATTGACTTTAGGTAGACCCATTTAGACTATTCAACCCAAAACATCGATAGAATAACCATGGAAAGCCAAAAGTTCTGAATTTATTGGTGTGCACACTCTCAACACCACTGGCTTGGCCAAGGGAGCCTAGCAGAACCTCCACTTTCTACAGAGGATGAAAAAAATCCATACTCACCCTCCCATTGTCAGAGCCTTCTACAAAGGGACAACAGAGAGCATATTGACCAGTTGCCTCAGTGGAACTTTAAATTTTTCAACCACAATTCCCTTTTTTGGTTTTACTACCCATCAACATCTCATATTAATAAGCATTGCATCCTCAGAGCCACGAGCATTGAGGACATTCCTCACGTCTCACATGAACTCAAAATATTACCTTTTACCGCTACTAAATACTGTATGTTTAAGATATATTTTCATAAATGATGCCTCTCACAGCTAAGTTGAAAATGACCAAGACTAGACAAAGACAAATGTATACCAGATACATACTGTCGAGACATACTGCTGATTCTCTACCATCCAGGTACTTACTGAATAAATCATTCCTCCTATCTATACCAGGGACATGGTGCCACTCAAAATCTACTTCTCTCCCTCTGCTTTCAGGAGGTCTGTGTGACAAGGCATTACCTGGATTCTGTCTTCATGAAAAACAGGAAATATTATACATGGTTTCCATATTTATCTACAGCTGACCAAGCAGGAAGTATCTTACCTTGGTTTACAGTATTTACCTAGCTTCTTAGTAATAAACTTATTATACATGATGAATCACATAATGAAGAACTGTGTTTATGTGAGCAAAAAATAGAGCCAATTTAAAACACTACATAAAACACTGCATCAAGCATATTAGTAAATGTAGTGAGTGAGCCATGAAATGAGCACTCTGCTAAAGCAAAGTCATCAATGTCCATATTTTATACACATCAATTTTCAGTACAGTATTTGGCCTAAGTCTTTAATTTTAATGGACAGTGAAATGCTTGGAAGAAGGGCCAGCTGGTATATCAATTGAGTAGAAAAGCTAAGCAGTCCACTATTTCAAGAAATATTAAAATTAAGGTTAAACAACATGAGAATTAATTTACAAGACACTAGTCATACTGTAAGACAAAAATGAAACATCTGGGATTGATTGCTTTCTAGTCCAGACTCGAAGCATATATTCAAGCAGCCTATCACTGACAGTATATTGTGATATTATGAAATTTATCATACATTGGGGGTAATTTCTTCAAGCTTCACTGTCAGTTGATACAACACTGCAGGGACTAATAATCATGAACAAGGTGGATCAGGTTTTTTTTTGTTTGTTTGATAGTTTTTTTTTTTTTTTTTTTCAAAATGCCTTTGAGATACTGTAGGTAAACAGGCCAAACAAACAATGTTGAGTCAATGTATGAATTACACAATGGAATACATTATTTGTTTGAATAAGATGTTTACAAAATGCTTGCTATTTGAAAGGAAAGACTACTTAAAATTAGGAAGCATAAAAAGTGATGCCATTGCCCATCAGTTTTGTTCGTGGAAGATACTCAGTGCAAAGACCTAAGCACACAACCATGACAAGTATTTAAATAGAGGGGGAAAAAAGAAAGACATTTATTTACAGGCTTGTATCAGTTCCAAACAAGGTTTCAAAGATAAATGTCTCTAGGATAATCCAGGTTGTTAGAACTTGGCAGTCTCCTCTTTGAACACATGAGCTGAAAAGAACTTGATCAACATGACAAAGGCATAAAATCACCAGACTTCACAAAGATGGACAATGGCAGCACTCCAGGGGCATGGCCACAAAAACAATCTGGTAAGGCCTGAAACAAAACAAACAGGAAGTGGGTGTGGTCTGAAAAAAAGGGCAAGATCAAACGGAGGAATGGGCAAGGATGATCTCAGGGAGGTGGTGATCTGAAAATAAAGAAAATATGTTGAGATCATGGAATTCATGAATGACAGAAAATTAACGTAAACAAAATAGTGATTATTATTATTATTATTATTATTATTATTATTATTATTATTATTATTATTATTATGTCCATTATCTCTGTTCAAAGAAACTATAATATCATTTTATGGATGGAGAGCCTTAAGAGTAATGTGGCATAAAATGACACTGGGCAAACAGAATGGGTTATGTTGTGCATGGAAAAACACACTGAGCTTTGAAGCTTTATAACCTGAACATTTTTTTGTGTGTGTGTGTGGGGGGGGGGGGGGGGGGGGGG
>JAQQZT010000002.1:8661705-8678312 GCA_030068275.1 Clarias platycephalus
TCAGTGTTTCTACTGTCGATGCATATCGCCTTTTAAACCAACGCACGAACGTGCAATAATCCTAGACAACTCAATCCAGTCATACAGTCATACTAATCAACAACAGGTGTCCTCGAAGAACCAACTTAGCTGGACCGTAATTAGCACGATGATCTGATCTTAGATGTGTCAATTCATCTCGGATGTGTCAAGCGACATACGAAGAACGGACCCTAGTTTAGTTTAGTGATTTAGTTACGCTCTTTGTTTAGTTTAGATCCTGTTTTGTTTAGCTGTTACAGTAGTTTCTCTTAGGCTCAGAGCTAATGTTCCTTAGTTTCCTTATGTGAATGTCTCTTTCTGTTGAGTTGGCTTCCTTATTAAAAGACTAAGTCATTCACTTCCGTGTGCATGCCTTCTCTAAAGCCCACATACAGCACCCGTTACAATATAATTGTAATTAGTATTTTATTTATGTGAATATATTTAGTACATACATGATTAGTATTTGGTTAAAGTGAATATATGTGATTAAATATGTTTTACCTAAAAACATGCTTACAGTACAATAGGCATGGGGAATGATATCATGTTAGAATATTTGCAAACATAGATTGCTAGTTATAGAGTAAAAAATGACATCTTAGTATATTTGTTTTATTAGAGTCAGAAGAATGCATGCTTTCATTTGGACACCATACCACAATTACTACACATTTAATTCATACACTGCCTTGCCAAAAAAGCCAGACACTCTAATTAGTTTGATCGCCTTTAGCTTTGACAGCTTTATCATAACTCTGGTCAGAGTTATGTTTAATTTTGGGCTAAATTTGCTACTGATGGCAGGAGAGTCAACCCAATGACCGTCAATGAGGCTAAGGTCAGGACTCTTCATATGGCCGCACAGCTGTTTATTCACAATAGTGTGATTCTTTTCACATTGTGTATGGAAAATCAAAATGCTCTTACTTTCACTATAGCCATGATTACTTTAATTTTTTTTAATGCAACTTCACCTGTATGGAGGACTAAACATGACGTAATTATAAATAAATAAATGTGTGAATAAATAAGTAAATCTAGAAATAAATAAATACAATATACCCTGGAAAATTGCTAAATGTATTCCTACTTTTGTTTATTAACATATTTCAAGATTTATTTATTTCTAAATTTCCACATTTCTACATTTATTTTTGCGTTGTCAAATTTCTTTATTTATCTATTTTAAATTTTCCACATTTTTACATATATTTATTTCTGCATTTCCACATTTCTACATTTATTTATTTGTCGCCTGTATGCTGATAAGGTAGGCGGTCCCAGCCTTAGTCGAAACCGTGATTGGTTAAATGAAGTGAGATTGTTTCGAACTAGTAATGCCTTGGCTTGTAATGACTGCTGTCTTGCAACTATGGCGTATTTTATTACAAGCTGCCGCTAATGAGATCATTAACCGGTGAAATTGAGAACCTCGCAGCAAATGACTACGTTTTATATCGTGTCGAAAGATTAATGGACGATTTAGTTCAGCTTGATGCTGAGATGGATGTTGACCTTAACCATACTGTGTTTGAATGTCTTCAAGAACTTCATATCCTCACGCAGAAAGAGAAAGGGGACGTTGGGCCTCCATGGTGCGTTTTACCTCCGAATATAATTGAGGCTCATCTACTTCTGAGTAAAACGCACCGTGGACGCCCAACGTTCCCTTCCTCTTTCTGCGTGAGGATATGAAGTTCTTTAAGACCATCAAACACAGTTTGGTTAAGGATCCCACAGAACGTGTGCTAACGGTCTCTCGTTGGCAGCCATTTGCATAGTTAGTTTCAGATAACTAAAAAACATCAGACTGATTAGATCGATTACTTCTGTCTGAGGTGCCCTGCGGGCCAATCACGGTTTCAACTAAGGCTAGAACCGCCTACCTTATCAGAAATATATGTGTGAAAATGTGGAAAACCTGAAATAGATGAATAAAGAAATGTGACAACACAAAAATAAATAAATGAAGAAATTCAGAAATAAATAAGTCTTTAAATATGTTAATAAACAACAGTAGGAATACATTTAGCAATTTTCCCGGGTATATTGTATTTATGTATTTATTTATTTCTATATTTACTTATTTATTCATACAATTATTTATTTATAATTATGTCATGTTTAGTCCTCCGTACACCTAATGTTAAAGTGATCACTGGCATTGATGATTTTTTTTTTCCAGCCACTTTCTTTCCATAAAGTAGACTGTTCCTCCAGGTTTTAATAAGGCATTGGGCAGTTCTTAACATAATTGCAGTAATTTTAGCAATATATAGTAATTGTTTTCTTTTAGCAAGTTTAGCAATCTTTAGCCATTGTTTTCTTTGCTTGATGCAGGCCAAAAAAAAAAATGACCCCTCTGAATCACAGTAACAGCTTTTCTGCAGTAAGAGGATATGTTTTCCAACAAGTTGTTTAAAAAATGAGAAGCTACTCCTTGCTGTTAGTGACAGCATATAAATTACTGCCATATTTATCTAATCAAAGAATAGAAGGATAGAAAGTGTTTGTGTACTCAAATCCAAATGCTTTATTTATTTACTTATTTATTTATTTGACCAGACAGTCTACTGTATATCTGATCAGCTACTCTGTGTGTAGTATTATCCACCTACGCAACCCCAGAGAGGTTTAAACCTAAAATCTCTATTCCAGACCTTTTCCACCTGATTACATCACTCATTTTTCCAACTGAGCTTGCACAACCATGTCGGGGTCTCACTTGGCAAAGCTTCAAAATCAGCCAGCAGATGTCCTGTGGAAAACTTTGAGCAAGTCTAAAGTGGGGATTGAGCGATAAATTCTAGTCGAGCAGCAGGAGTCCGTATGGGGCGGAGAGATTGACAGGTTGTTCAGCGTCTGGGCAATAAAGGAGGGGGGAACAGTGTGCAAACAGTGTTTCTTCTTCCTGTCCTCTGTTGTCCTCCTATCTCAAGATACACAGACTTCCTCACAAATTTATAAGAAGAGTTCGCTGGACTTCAGGCGTTTGCTATAGTAGTGGAAATATGAAAGTCACTAGTAGAGTTTTTCCTCCTTTCTTGCCTTTTGATTGAAGAAAAATGTTAAAGGATGCCTTAGAAGGCACAACTAAACAAATCAATAAATATTGAGTGGGTGGTATAAAGGTTTTGCTTCATCTCTGTGTTGCTGAGGTAAGAAGTTTGACGTCGGTGACTCAGACAGAATTGTCCCTTAGTGATTTGTTTGCAGAGAAAGGAAACAGCTTGTGCGTCATCTAAAATATGAAAGAAGGTTCTCTAAATAAACAACATCATCTTTTTTATGGGATATAGAGACTGTACAATTTAGCAAATACTGGCTAAAGAATTAAGCATGTACATTGACTTAATATTAATAACAGTTCATTCCATTTTAGAGCACCTTTACCAGGTGCATGGAGACTACAGAGAAGTTTAAAAGCCTGGAACTACAAAATGTAAGACAATTCCGGGAGCAAATGATAACGATAATGGTGATAATAGTGTGACTGCCCTTGCCTTTGACAGTACAATTTAAGTATCTTGAGATTTTATCTAAGAGTGATGAATGGAAAAAGATGGTGTGAGAGTAACAAACAGATTGGGTCAGACGCAGCAGTAAAAGTTATTGTACCCATTTGATGTGGTGGAGCAGGAACTCAGCTGGTGGACAAAGTTTTCTGTTTATATATACGTATCAATCTACATCATACCTTTATCGCATTTTGTTCTAATGAATGAAAAAAATAAAGTTTTGAGCAGTCAATGGAAAGAACCTGCAAGCTTTCCAGGTTTACTCTCTGCAATAGCATGACAACATTGCAGGATGATAAATCCTGGAGTTGAGCTGCTGTTCCTCAGGATTAATGTGCTGTAGTCTGGGGAGTCTTATTAGGATGCCCAGTTGTTAGCTTCAACTAGGGCTGTATCAGGTACACTACCTTCAACTTGAACAACACCTCAACATAGACCCAGGACTCTTTGAAAAAAATGCTATATCACCTGCGGCATCTTTCAGGACGAGCTAGAACTACAGAAATCATGACTGACCATCTCATCCTGTTGTCACCACGAGTTCAGCCAGGATAATTAAAAGAAATGAGTAAACAAATGAATTAATTAGTAATAATTTGACCATATGCATGTGAGATACATAAAAGAACACAAACCAAAGAACAGGAAAGAGTCATAGTTGTAGTTATGGTCAGTTTATAAAGGATGGCTAATGTGAAGGAAAAAAAAAGAAATGCGTGATAAATGATTAAGCTGAAAAATAAGTCTGTTTTTTAAATGTGCAGAGTGGATAAGAGCAAAAGAGACTTTGGGGGTGGAAATACTACACATTAAGTGCATGGTGAGTAGGTCTATGTTGGAGGACCATAGATGATGTGCAAATAAATAGGGCTGAAGTGGATTGGTCAAAAGAAGTGGGTAGGTTGTATTTGATATACTGGTCAAAGGACAGTGGAAGAAATTCTGGTCATACAAATGAATTCATCTTGCAATTCCCTAGCACCGTACACTATTAGCTAATCAGACCATGGTGTATATTTTACTGATGAAGTAAATTATAATTGATTGTTCATCATATTATATTTGTATACTTGGGATATTTAATTACATAAAACTTACATAAACCTATTTTGCTATTCTGCTTCAATTTTCGCTTCAGTGTTACAAAAGCACTTCTTGAGCAACATCTTGAGTGTCACAGAAAGCAAGGAGTAGCTTTAACAAAAGCTTGAGTAACCCCCTCTATGATGTAACCCATACTGTAGGTCTTCACCTAAATCGTAGTTGATCCATAAATGGGCATATGGGTGGAGTGAACAGTGCATGGGCCTTACCTCAGTTACCACAAGCTAGCTAAAGTGGCAAATGTATATGACGCTGTTACTTTGCATTAAATTGAACTCCGTCAACCGAACCCACACATACTGTAGGGTGACTACTGGCATGATGCTCAAAAGGAGGACAATTTTTTTCCAACAATGAGAACAAAGTGTAAAAAATAAAGACACATGAAATCAAAACTAAATAAAAAGTAGCTGGAGGAATAAGACATTAACAATAATCTAGAATCCAATGTTCATTCATTCACAGGAACTTGGATTTGGGCAGTGAAAACTTTGCGATGGCAGTCACCACTCTGTTTTTCTAATAGTGATTGCTTTACCAGTTTTACCTAGGAGACAGCCAATACATTAAAAGGTTTGAGATGTTAAATAATACATTTAATGACTACTATTACTTTTTTTAAAGAGGCTACTGATATGGATAATTACTAACCAGCGATATTCTACTTTCTGTAATTCAGACTTGGACCTCTGCTTTCACTGAGTCTACCTCCAGATGGTTACTTTCATTTCACTATGTGGATTAAATAATCAACACTGGAATTGTCTGCTGTGTAAGCAGCGACATTTCTCTGGTCTTGGCTACTTATGGTTTTACTGTCATTGTAAACATCAAGCAGCATGTTTGATGAGCCTTGTTCAAAAAAATCCGAAGTGAAAGAAAAACACAGACTGTTTTCTTTTATTTAGTTTACATGAGTATGTGTGGAGAATGGAGATAATACATTGGTAGACATTGCTAGTGCTTTAGTTCTGCCTAAGGTGATGTATGTACAATGTATACATGATGTATAATGAGGTTAATAGGGATGGGAATCACCAGGGACCAGCTGATATGACATTACAATGATACCTACGTGGTGATTTGATTAATATTCTTCTACATATCTACATAACTTTCTTGTGGTAAGTTAAACTAAAATGATTCCAGTTTGCTGGTTACTTAAAATGAACAATGCCCCTAATTATGTACAATTTTATGGCTTAGTATAATTTTAACTAATGGCCTACATAAAATTCACCCCTGTAGTGTTGTCATGATTGGGAAATCTAGCTATGGAGATAACTCTTTTTTTCTTTTCCCAGACTGCAGGCTGTTTATTTCTGTTGTAAAATTAAGCATTTTAACATGGGGATTGATGCACTGTCGGAGCCAGCTCCCAGTGGACATTCAAGGAACTGCACCATTTGGTAGTAGCTATCCTAGGTGCTAATGATATCAAGATGGATAGCTAACTTTATCTCATTCTGTGGCATAGACCAAAACTTACGCATCTAGCCACGTCTGATGTATGCATTTTTATTACCTGACCAGGACAGAAAATATAATTTACCAGTTGGAAACATGTTGATACAATGAGTTGATCATCTGATTTGTCCTTGCCTCTTGTTATACAGTATATGCAAACAACAGTTAACTTTGCACAACTTTTCTATGATTAATTGCCCTATACTTTTTGCAGCCTAAGTCCATACTATAACACTTTTCCGTAGTATTGCACTGAACAAATTTGTCCAAAAAAATCTGGAAAAAGCAGAATACAGTATAAAAATTATACTTTAGTAGAGATCCAAAACAGGATTATGCCAACATCTTCCAAGATAGCAGACAAGCTTTCACGTAATGCCATTTGTGCCAGTGTTGGCTAGTGTGTGCTGTCTGCATTTCTGTGTATTTAGTTATTTATGTACTGTCTTTTTGGCATTCCGTTTGATTTCTATTGTATAACTTGTCTTGTTTGTATTTTTTTTTTTTTTTTCAGACTGTGAAAATGTATGTGGGAAGTTGCTAATTGCTCTCAGTGGATGTCAGTGGAACCAATGAAACTGCACAAAACACTTCAAACATTAATTTACTCTTTTATTAACTAAATGCTTTATCCTGATCAGAGTCATGTTGATACTAGAGTCTTTCCTAGGAAAATTAGCCATGAGGTTGGAATACATCCTTCATGGAAATGTGGGCCAAAGGGGCCCATGCCCACCTATATTTACACACTCATTCATGCCAAAAGGCAATTTACTTTAGCCAAACCATCGACTGGCATGTTTATTAGAGCTGGGAGAAAACTGGAGAACCCAGAGGATGTAGGAAGAACATGTGAAACCACACAGACAGTAATTAGGATCAAACCAGAGACCCTGGAGCTATGAGGCATTAGCAGTACTCTCTGTGCCACCGCACCACCTACAGATTCTCACTGTTCTTGTAATATTAGCATATAGTAGGATAGAGAGAGTGGTTTATATTTGTTTTTCTACTAGGTACTGACACATTAAACATGTTTTCTTTAACAAAAACTTTATTATTCATTAATACAAGCATGACTCATGCCCAGAGGCAGCACTGCATAAGAGCAGATTAAATGTAGAAATCAGCTGATGAGAATTGACAGCACGGGATGCTCGCTGGCCAGAATTGGATCTTAATAAAGCTAAACATTGTGTTTGATAAGAGATGAGAGACACATGCCCTTTGAATTTATTCTTAATTTTTGATAGCCTTTTGCATCTCTGAGTTAAAAGTACATTATTCATTTAGGATTGTTGTTGTGTCCTTCTCAGAGGGGAAAACATGCATTCTATTGCTTACTGCACTGGCATTTAATGTATACTCATAGATCCATAGTTCAAACCAATGGCACATGTTGGTGGAGATGACAAAGATCTTCTTTACAAATGGGAAATGAAGTCCTCTGTAAGGAAAATTGTGTTTTTTTTTTGTTTATTTAATTAGATGGATAAACAAGTTGCCAGGGAATTTAAAAGATACAAGCTTGATGAACAGTGTCCAGTATGGTTGAGGTAAGGCCAGTGCTGGCATTTGTCACTCAGATAGAGCTACTGTGTGGAGATTTGCATCTTAATTAGGTCCTTATATTTACGGCAAATTTTGTCTGCCTAATGAAATTCAGTTCCATTCAGAAGGTGTATTCTGCTGATGTCTGCCATTATATAATATGATCTTACGTTTATTTTTTCTACTGTCTCCGCCAGCTTCGACAGTTCTTTAGGTAAGAGGATTTTACAAAGCATATTTTGTAGTAGCTCAATTGAATTTTGGATTTAAGTTTTTTCCCCCATAATATTCAAATGGAAATTTTGTTTCTAAAGCCTATCATAAAATTGGAGATTCAAAATTACAAAACAACATTAGAGTACATCACTGTGCTCATTCATTGGAATGAAAATGGTTCTTTAAAAAACTAAAAGTAATTTGAGGTTCCATTTTTAGCAGAAGAAATTCAATTCAATGGACGGATTAATGTTTTATTCCACTTGTTTATCAAAGGTGCAGTTGACAAACAAACAAAAAAAATCTGTGTCCCACTGGGTAATTAAATTGCAAATAGTATATACAGCTCTGAGGGAACCATAGGTAAAGCAGATAAAAACATGATAAAAAAAAAAAGCCATAAGTAAACCATACAGTAGGTAACCATACAGTACAGTAGGTAAAGCAGAGAAAGGCATGTGGAAAATTCTTCTTTCTTCATTTCTAATTAATTCTCTAATTTCAAGAACACTTGATAAGATCTACATAAACTTACAATATAATTTAGGCAATATGAACTGATGTGATTTTATACATCTTTACTTGGTGGTATTTTTTCTATTACTGATGACTGTGGCATGAATTGGGGACAATGCATGGTGTAAACACATGTACTGTAAGTGTCTTAAAAAAACACATGAACAAAGGACAGGATTGACTGCAAACCATAATAAATGAAACAATACAAGCAACAGGGACCATTCAAGAGAACTGTTACTGCATTTAGCATGGGCCTTTGCCAGCACTTAGCTATGGCAAGGCTTCGAAGCTTCAGATGGACACTCGACTGGGACTTGACACAAGCACTGTGCCAGGATTTGACACAGGTACTGGGCAAGTACTTGACATGGGCACTGGGCCAGAAACACACGCAGGGTTGGGCAAGAGTTAGCCTGTGGCCACTTAAGATCCTGCTTCATAGACTTCAGAGCAGAGCTTTGAAGCTTGAGGCAGAACAAGCACAACATCACTGAGGCTTGTGTGTGGAGCAAACATCAAATTCTCAAAGACTGGTGGTGGCACAGGCATGATGCTTTCAACGCTAGAATGTAGAGCAAGCATGACCTAAGCGAATCTGCTATGCATGCGCCTGGCACCAGGTTGTTAAAACCAGGTGGTAGAGCATGCAAGACATCTGGAAAGCTGGAATGTCTTCCAGAAGCTTCATTGAAGCCAGATGGCAGGGTGAGCACAATGTTCTCAAAGCCAAGTGGCAAAAGAAGCACAATGCTCTCAAAACCAGCAGTACATCCTTAGCACCAGAGGGTGCTGCTGGGCTAGGTGAGATGGTGTACTGACTGGCCAAGATGGTGCAGAGCATGGCTGAGACTGTACCAGACATACAGTGGCAATGGCTCCAGAGCATGAGCATGGTTAGGATTGGCCAAAGCTACAACTTAGAGAGAGAATGTAGAATGTTTCAGGCGCATTAGAACAAGGCTCAGGAGAAGCAAATAAAATAGTTTCCAGGACCAACACAAAACATCTCTGGGCTACAAAGACCAGCAGGTAGCATCACTGGGTAACTGTTAATAGGACTTAAGTCTAGGCTAACAGGGAACATCTCTAACGAGACATAGCTTTGGGATAACAGGACAAATCTTTTGGTCCACAGCACATGATTCACACATAGCAGGGCATGATCCAGAAAGAAAACATTCAGTCTACAGCACATATCTTCAGACTGTAGGGAGAAGCCAGAGTACCTGAAGGAAATCCACAAACCATAGTTAGACCATGTATTCTTCTTCATATGTTTTTGTAATGCATTAAAAGTGATTTATGTTTTATATCTTTAACGTTTCCCTTTTTTACTAAAATGAAAAAGATTTTAGTTTTCTCGGTTTGTTTTTGCTCATTAAGTTGCCCTTATTTCCCTGCATACTGTATACACAAAGCTCTGCCTCAAAACATATGGCAGATCAACTATACTTATCATGTTAACTAAAGTCGCCTTTTGCAAAGACATATTTATCCTTATAATGATTCCAAATCATTTTTCCCTGCTTTGCAATATGCAGTCATGTTTAAAAGTTAGCAATCCCTCTTTTAATATTTCTTTTTTATATATATAAAAATATGAAATAATGAAATAAAAAGATTTGATCATACCAAGTCTCAGTATTAGGCTAATACAATCCCTGATGAACAACAACATAACTTTTTTTTCACCATACCATTATTTATTTAACCAAAATTAAAGAAAGAAAAAAATGTGCGCATTCCTTAGTACTCCCTCCCCCCCATGATTCAATCGCTTTTGGATCCACCATTAGCAGCAATTATTTGAAGTATTCCTTTTCTGTATGACTTTATCAGTCTCTCACATCATCGTGGAGCAGTATTGACCCATTGTTTTCTACAACATTGCTTCAGTTCATTGAGGGTTTTGGGCATTTGTTAATGCACAGCTCTCTTAATGTCCCATCACAGGATTCCAGTTACTGCTTTATATCTGCTCACTAATTCCAAAACGCTTCATAACTAACTGCTCTCCCAGACAAAAGACATGGACCTGAATCTTTATGGCATGCTTTCTACATAAATAAATGAATGAATGATTAAAATGATAATTGAGGAAACAAACAAACAGATACAAGGAATATCATTCATCCTATTTATATCTGTATTTATATTTTTTGGAAAATATCTTTGCCATTTACAGAATACTTTATTTGTATGCAGTTACATTCATACATACTGACTATTGAATTCATGAGGCAAGCGGAGACATTTTAACCTCGATGCAAAATTAATGTGTTTATTGTTATGGAATTCTTAAATCTCAGACTTAATTTGCAAAGTAATTTAAACCAAAAGGCATTTAAGGCCACAATGCTGTCTAAGAGAACAAAGCCTGTGTTTAACTAGGTAGTGGTGCAGAGGTCAGATGCTTCGCAAATAGCTGTCAAAATGAATAGTTCAAGGGGCTGATTAACACACGGGCAGGAAAAAAAAAACAAATCATCTGTTTTCAAACTGCAGATCCCACTGTGTTTCATTTTGTAAAGCCCTCTCCACTCTGGCATTCACTGTGTTCTGCATAATTCTTTAGACAGTTCATAAACCATTGCTCAATCTAACCATCACATCCGTATGAGAGAAATCAAACTATATTACAAAGTAGTGCTAATAATGCTATTTAAAATCCCTTGATAATAAAGCCATGCAGTTCACACTGAAAATGTATTTAATATTTCCTTATTTTCTCTTTTCCTTTATGCAAAGGCATCACGTCTTATTTCAAAAGGGGCCCATATTATGTGGCATGCCAGTGAACAGCAGAATTATAATCTGTAAATGCTGATTGTTCCCTTTGTGAGTTCTTTGTTCTATAAGACAAGATTGTGGCTTCAAAGTCTGTTAATTTAAATTACTTTCTAAATTAACCCTGAGGTTTTGCGCACTCCATAACAATAAACTCATTCATTTAGCATTTTTAAGCCTGAAATGTCTTACCTCACTTACGTTCGATTTGTAATTAATTTGAGTGTCGGGAACAGGGATGCCTACGCAAATATAACCGTATTTTCAGACTTCCCAATGCCACACGTGAATTTGTCTCAAAAACATGAAATTGAAAAGTGCCACAAGAGAAGTGCAAGCAGAACTCAGTAGTGACAGTAAAATGAATGCAAAAAAAGAGTTATTATCTCAAACAAAGAAAGTAGGTTGGTGCTGGAAATTAAACTAGATAAAAACATTGTCAATTTTGTAGCATTCTCTTGCTTGTAGGTTCTCTTAGACTCTGCTTGTCCTCTGATATTAGAGAACAAATTAATCATGTGGCACCTGCAATAAAAGGGCAACTCAAAGGGGAGAAATTAAGATAAATTATAAAAATTGTCAGTGTTTAAGAGATCATTTGTTATTGGAGTGCTCTGCTTCCAGGATAAATGGTGTTAGGGAATCAACTTTGTCCATTTGCGGGAATGCATTTCCTTGTAGTAGTAATAATAATAATAATAATGATTGGCGGCACAGTGGTGTAGTGGTTAGCACTGTTGCCTTGCACCTCCAGGGTCTGGGTTCGATTCCCGGCAAGGCTCGATTCCTGTCTCTGTGGGCTTGGTGGGTTTCCTCCTGCAGTCCAAAGACCTGCAGATTACAGTAGGTTAATTGGCATTCGCAAATTGCCTGTATAGAGTGTGAGTGAGTGTATGTGTGTGCCCTGTGATGGATTGGCACTCTCTCCATGGTGTACCCTAACTCATGCCCTAAGCCTCCTAGGATAGGCTCCAGGCCCCCCTCGACCCTGAATACAGAATAAAGTGGTATAGACGATGAGTGAGTGAGTGTTGAGAGCTTCACAATGAGAAGTTTAAAATGACCATAATTTTAAAAACACAAAAGCATTGCCAGAAATTGTATATACTTTCTGATAAGTCTACTTATAATACATGTAAGTATTGTATATATCACAATTATTTTGGTTATATCACTAGGCATTGTGATATAATGCCACAGTTTTGTTATAAGGATATATCAGACTCTAATTGTATTTGTAGTAATTTCATTATGTAATTTAATACCTAAAATGTCTTAGTTGAGGTTCATAAAAATAAACAAAAAACATGCTTTTGGTTGCACACAAACCTTTTTGCCTAGAAAGATTATTGA
Source organism: Clarias platycephalus (assembly GCA_030068275.1). Classification (NCBI taxonomy): domain Eukaryota; kingdom Metazoa; phylum Chordata; class Actinopteri; order Siluriformes; family Clariidae; genus Clarias; species Clarias platycephalus. The sequence continues at coordinate 8,674,245 of JAQQZT010000002.1, forward strand.
AGATCATAACAAACATATACTGTATGTAGAAGTAATAGAAAAAACTTTAGTTTACAGCATTGTCAGCCTTCTCCACTACATTTGGTACTTTCCTACAGATTCACATCATAGTACAATTATGTGCCATATAGCACATAATTGTGCTATATGGCACAATATAGCACAATTATGTGCTATATAACACATAATTGTTGGTGGATCAACAAACTGTACTTGTCTGATGCAAGTCCTCAGTGGTCCCCTAAGGCTAAAACAGGCCATGTGCATGCAACAGATTCAATACTGCTGGAGTAACTTCAACAGCGTGTCATTTTTTTTTTTTAGCTTTAACATTTTTCAAAATCAATTGAATGCATTTAGGTCACTCATGGCAGCTGTTGTTTTTTTTTTTTCCCAATGGTAGATTTCCTTCAATAATCATGTGACAGAAAGAAGCAATACAATTGGCTTGGTATGGCAGCTTTTGCTTTTTCTAAATTCAGCCCTAACCTGTCAGTGTTTGCCAAAAATTTGTAAGGTTGAAGCTTCTTACATAAGGTTATATTGCATTTTTTAGATTAAATATTTTGCTATAAAGAACCATATAAAAAAACATTTCCATAAAAGCCAAAAATGGGTTTTATTGTGTTTTGTTGGCAAACTGCTCATACAGTATACAAAGTCTGTCTGGAAAGTATCCAGCCATGTAATAACTGGATTACATGTAATAAGCTCCTAATTACGCATTTAATTCTCACACTGTCAGTCGCTGGTCTTTTTTGATTGCACACCGCACACGTTCAACATTCTCTGGTGTTCTGCTTTTTGCATGTCTTCCAGAACTTTGATCACATTCAACTTTTCAACAGATTCTTGACCAGCTTTTTTATAAGTTCTTGTACTGTAAATAAATTGTTCTCATTATATTACAAACCTATATTACAGACCTTGTATATACAATGAATAACTTGCAATGGTATTGGATCAATGCTCAACTCATTTATTTATCATTAATTCACATTATGAAATGAAGGCATGGCACATGCTTCCAGACAAAACACCTCGTCCAAAGTAAATAATAATAAAATATTGTGCAGAATTACTTTGACGTATACAGTAGCAATCCTTATTTAAGGTAATAGAATGTGTGTATAAACAAAAGGAAATTAAAGAAAAGTTTTCAAATCATGTACAAGGTAAGCTTATTTGCAGTGTGGACAAATTAAGATTCAATTGTTTGTCACATGTACCTTTTTACAGCACAGTAAAAAAAAATAATTTTTAGTTAGGAAGCTGGGGTCAGAGCGTAGTGTCTGCCAGGATTCAGTGCCCCTTGAACACATAGGGTTAAGGGCCTTGTTCAAGGGCTCAACAGTGGCAACTTGGTGGTAGTGGGGTTTGAGCCCTCAACCTTGTGATCATTAACCCAGAGCCTTAACCGTTTGAGCCACCACTACCCCATAGTGCCTTAAATAAATGTTTATCCCCTGGGACATTTGGTTAACAAATGTCTAACATGTGAAGATATAAAATATTGTAAATCAATGTTAATTAAAAAATGTAATTTAAATAAAAAGCAGATATTTATTGTTTATTCCACTGGGTAAATATATGGTACGACACCGTTTGGCTGTTATTTGGGGATATGCCTCTATCAGTATTGGCATCTGGATCCTGATATTTTTGCTCCTATTTTAGCAAAAAGTCTTGCCACAAATGATTAGATTGAGGTCTGCTCTTTGACTGGACTATTCTAACATAAAAATGTAAGTTCTTGCATTTAAACCACTTGAGTATAACTTTGCCAATATGCTGTTGGAACCTCTGAACCTCTAGACTAAACCTCTGCCTCAGTCTAAAGCCTCGGACTGGAATAAGTTTCTTCTAGGATGATATCTTTTGGCTTAAACGTCTTGTCTTGAACCCTGATCAGTTTTTTATTCCCTGCTGACAAAAATATCCCTCAAAATGATGCAACCACCATGCTTCACTGTGAGAATAGTGTGTATTGCAATTCTGCCAAATGTAGCACTCTGTGCCATGGTCACTGTCTTTTTTTTTTTTTTTTTTTAGATTAGAGAAATAAAATTAAAAGGTAGAAGTTTCTTCTCAGTACTTTTACAAATAGCAAAGCTGTGGTTGTTAGTGAACATTTTTTCCCATGTAAACTGTGGACTCCATTTGATTTGACAATTAATTCTATTTCTTGTCCATGTTGTAACACTACTGTCAATACACAGAAATGACGAGGATGCAGGTAAACTCAAATTAAATAACCATCTTCAAATAGCATCAATTCAAACAGGAACTAGGCTGTGAACTGTGGATCAAGCTAATGCAGACTGTTGTACTGTATAACTATACGGAATGGCAAGCATCTAAAAGTTTGATTAGAAAATGTATGCTGAGTTAAAACCGTAATGCAAATTTTCTATATAGCACAACCAGAAAGCACCACTTGTCAGATCAAATAGCTAGGGGTTAATGACTGTGCATCCTGTTCATCTTTGGGTGTCCGCTCCTGGATTTAACAATCAATCAAATTTACAAACTTTGGTTTTGCATGCTATCTTTTGACCATGAGACTTCTTGTCCCGTATTCTCTCCAATCACTGCCTTCTGTACCTCGACAAGTTTCCCTCAGGTCATGGCGGCATCTACTAAACTTGAAGTCACCCTTTTCTGTTGTCACACTGTACTTGGATCCCCACATGTCTCTAACAATGCCTGTGATACACCTAACCTTTAATTTATTATTCTTTAGCTGCGTGCTTATTGATTTCATTATAAATTGTAAAAACTTATATTCTTCAGTTAGAAATACAGAACTTATGTCATGCTCTTAACTTTTAACATGCTCCCATCGAGGGCTCGCCTCAGCTGACCATCCGATCTGCACACAACTTGGCATTGGTCTCACATTGGATGCCTTGTCTGATGCAAGCCTTCCATTTTATCTGGGCTTGGGACTGGCACTGCATTTAGTGGACATTATTATGGTGCTGTACCTTTAAACTTGTATTTTAATCCATGTGCTTTTTGGTGTAAGTCCTATTTTACGTGCTTTAAGTACACCAAACATTATTTATCTGAGGGGGGAGGGCGGGGGATTTGGGGGGGTTTAAAGCAAGCATAGTCACTCATTCATGCAGCAGGCGCAAAGCATGAAATTAATGTTTAATATTCACTGGATGATTTCCATGCCTCATGATTACAACAGAAACATTAAGAAGAACATTATACAGAAACATAGTAACTACAGATAAAAATGTTATTCCTTTTAAACAACCAGTCCTGCAAAGACAAAACATTTTGTGCCAATGATTTCTATTTGCATTCCATATTTGCATATTTCGTTCTCACATACACATTCAGTGCTGTTTTGGCTCTTCAAAAAATGATACCCTTGAGGTGTTTATAACTGTGCAGTGCAGATGTTTGTACTGTAGTTCATGAAGGAATACAAATAAATAAAAGAAATAAAGAAAATAAATAAAGAATAAATGGTATACTCAATGGAATAACTAATGCGTACTTATTTTGCTTTTAGATAAACTATTAATAATGTGTTTAAGCATCTTAATTCCCAAAATACTAAATATTTATGTCTTATATTACTATATCATAAACTACTTATATTAGCTTCTCATTCAATTATTTATTAGGTTTCCATGTAATAAATTTTAGAAGCATATAAAATGTTCTTGGGATATATTTTATCTGGCATTTGAATTATATTTGAAGAAGGCATTTCAAACCTACTTCACACAGATTTTTATTAAGCAGCTTGTTCTTGCAACTATGTGTAAGGTAATTTTTCTCTTTTTCTCTTCTCAAGTGTGCTGTATAAATAAAGGTACTGGAATTTAAACATTGAACAAGTGAAGACAAAATAAGTAACTCATTAAAACCATTTAAAATACTGTATATGTGTGCTGTAGTGATGCGCGGGTCGGGTATTTTTCCAACCCGCGGGTCCCGCTTTTATGAAATTATTTGGCACGCCCCAGCACGCCCCGCACCACTGTATCTATTTTTACAACCCGCCCCGCCCCGCACCCGCGAACATTAAATAGACATACTTTTTTT
>JAQQZT010000002.1:8684954-8702454 GCA_030068275.1 Clarias platycephalus
ACACACACACACACACACACACACACACACACACACACACACACACACAGGTTTAATTATGAACTGCTTTCAACAAGATGTTACAAATTCTCAAAGATTTACAAGCACAGTTGTGATGACTAATAAACTGGGCTTCATAGAAATCATTCTTTTAAAGGAGACTGCCCCAGAAATCTGACCTCAGAAGATGAGAACAGGCTTTTGGAGAAGATTCAGTAAATATACTTTCTTCTTACTTACTTTATTCTGGAGCCTTGAACAGAGGTTCAATAATATTTATACAATATTACACCTACCTGATCTGTTCTCAGTGGACTGAAATTAATCAATTCTTACACCATACTAGCACAATTTCACAACACCCTTAGTGCTTGACTGGGAAAAAAGGAGAACGTTACTGAGGTCTAACCATAACATATCAATGTATGTTTTATTTTATGATTCAGGGAAAATCTAAAAGAGCCCTCATCATTCCAATAATTCTTTTTTCTCAATATTTTAGATTAATGTATTTAATGGTGGGTCTCTCAAGTATAAACTGCACTATCATTGATAATTAAAATCCATTTGAAATAAACGTATTCACTATAAGGTGATGGCTTATCCAGATATACAGTACCAGTAAGCACTTCAAAAATTAAGCCTCCAGCATGATGTGACTTTCTGATTCCTTACGCATAACCCAGCAAACCTAGAGAAATCTCGATGAGAAGGTTTGTGAGGGGGATTTCACAGTATGGCAACAGCAATAATTTATTTATTATTATTATTATTATTATTATTATTTTTTTTTTTTTTAGTAATAGCATCCTTCTACTCATTCAATAGAACAAAGAAGTACAGTAGATGAAATGCCAAAACTTTTATCACAAGCACATTGTAATCTGCTTGGGCTGGTACGCTTCATTTTGTTCACAAAGTACTAAGTCACAGGGTCAGCTAAAGGAAGTGAAGAATCTCTCTGAATTGGCCAAATGAAGAAAAAAAAAAGAAAATTATATATAGAAGAACTGAGGATACTGTGTGCTTCTCTATGTTAGAGGCTGTGTGGGAGAAGCTTTTCTCTATCCAAATGGCATACAGTATGCAGAAATCACAGCTTTAGGGCAGATAAATAAGTTCAGTAAGTGTCAAGAAAAAAAGAGACATGCTACTGTATGTTGAGAAAGAGAGAGAAGAGCAAAAAAAGAAAGGCAGCAGTGTTTTATGATCAATGTTTTATCTGTTTCTCTGTGCATTAAATCCTATTTGGCAGGACGTCAAGATAACTGTAGTCTCTGCAGATGTCATAGCAATTAATTGGCTTACTCAATTAATTAATGCATCTCAAAACACGATTGGGAAACCCTTTGCCACAAGCATCAATAATTCACTACTAAAATGGGTCACTTTTGTGAAATTATCGCGGATTTAAATCCGAGACACACATGGTGCATCCTAATCCCGAAATCACAACTTTAGATTTTCTCTAGATTTAATATATTACAATGTATTAAGTCTACACTGAAGAGACTACACAGTAGTATTTGATTGACATTGATAAGTCTAATCAAATTACATTTAATCATACACAGTTTTAATCAGTTTTAGACGACTAGTGTGTTTATATTTTGTAAATTAGAATGAAGTAAATCTAATTAACTAGAGCCGTGTGTGCAGGTACAAAAAAAAAAAACCTTAATTGAGCAAACAGGATTATGAATTTGCTGGTTGAGACCAATTTTGAATTTGATGTGAGGTAGCAGAGTATGAGAAATTTTCATACCCAGAAATTAGTCAGGCTTAGAAATTAGTCACAGGCATTAGATAAAAGTCCAGTTATCTGACATCATTTTTGGGTTTGAATCCAAATATTTGAAGCAAAAACTATCACAGATAGTGTCCGTGTGATACACATCTAATAGGTATACTAAAGTAAGCAGTCAAACGGTAAGACTGTGGGTGTGTCAGAGTGAGCTATAATGATTTGCAACTTGTTGGCATGGGCTGCAACTTGTTTAGGGCATGCTCCATTTTTGTTGTTCAGCTACTGTTTTTTATTTTATTTTTTTAAGACTATGTAGGTCTGCAGTAGGTCCACTGTATGTTTCCTTAGGGCTATCCATGGTCTTCCATGACCTTCCATAGTCAATTATAGGCAGAGGGTTTTAACCACCAAGATAATATCACTAGTACATGTTGTTTATAAAAGTTTTTATTGTTGTTGGTGGTGTTTTTTTCTTTTTTTCTTTTTTACTTAAAATTTTAGTTTTAAATCATTACCAGTACTGATGGGAGTCAGTAAATGTTCCAAAATCGATACTGGTTTAAGTAAACCAATAGATGATGGATTAATATCGGCACAGTTCAATGTTGCTTGCACACTCATGTTTTCTTTAGTTTGCTGAAAATCAATCTCACCACCACTTAATCTTATTTCACCCAGAGTACAGTACATGTTTGGCCACACTTTTGTTTGTTTAGTAATTTATTTTCTAGATACATTCTAGAACAATATTTGAGATTTTAAAACTTCAAAATTGTGTAATTATGTAAAAATAATAACAATGACAGTCAATTGGTATTTAAAGACATGAAGGTGAGTTGCCCTGGAACAGTTCTTGCGACAGCATTATTGTAAAGTGCATTTGCAAAACCCATCAAGCACCAAGATGAAACTGGCTCTCATGATGACCATCCCAGGAAAGCACAACCAAAACTTATCTCTGCTGCAGAGGAGAAGTTCATTTAGTGTTACCAGCCTCAAAATTCTCCAAAGATTAGAACCATTATGAAAGCTTTACAGAGCATAAGTAGCAGGCACGTCTCAATATTAACTGTTTAAAGAAAATTATATTTTGGATGCCTTCAGCATTATTTAACCATGTAGAAAGTAATACAAATCAGGAAAGGCCATTGAATTAGAAGGTGTGTCCAATTTTTTGACTGGTATTGTACATACATCAACTAGGATTACTCACATAAACTATCATTTCCTGTTGTACTGCCACGACGCGCGTCTCACGAGGAGCAGAACTGTGCATAAATACTCTGCACTGTTCAGAACGGGCAGATCCACAGGATGCTACCCCGCGGAGTTCTGAACAGGCAGAGGCGGGGCCACATAGATACGCAATTGGCAGGCAAACACTGCCGCAAAGCAATCAGCCTGAACGCACCAAATCTGGCAGTGTGTTTATTTAAGGGTCCTGATACCTCCGCACTTAGTGCGATCATTTAGGTAGCACTGGTAAGGTATCAGGGCCAAGGAAAAGCAGGCAGAAAGTCAAGAGACAGAGGCAAAGACCCAGCCTCTGCCTCCCTAAGATGCCGGCAAAAGAGAAAGACACACGCCTCAGTTTAGCGTGTGCTCTATGTCTAAGTTCATTGTGCAAAGTACAAATAGATATTTTCTCTCATAAATCCACGGTAAGGCCGAACGCCCCAAGAGGATATCGTTTTTGTTTCTAGAGCCCTGTTCGTTCTCGCGTAGATGGCGGAACTCTGTTTATTTTATGTTTTCAGTTTTCTTTTATTTCCTTTTAAGTTCTCCAAATGGAAAGGTCATAAGCACTCTCCTTAAGTCCTGTTTCATTCACCCCCTCTAAAGCCCTACGTTAGGGCTTCTCGGGGTGCTGTACCACCGCACAACGTAACATGTACACATATTCCTTCTGACAGACTTTGCATATCACAGATATTTATTTATTTATTGAATAACAGGTCACCTTGAGATTTGAGATGCATCATCCGCCATTTTACACAACTGTGTTGTGAGCATTCAAGGGTACTGGTATTATACGCATATGTGTTCCTTGGTCAGGTGATATATACTGTATATCCATGGTGTGATTGTAATATTGAGATTTATAATCAAAGATTTATTATTGAGATTTAATATTTAAAAATAATAATAATGCTAAATAAACCAGATATTTGTGGTGCTATTATAGTGTCATGTCAGTCTAGTATAAGAATACTCTTATTACCATGCTACACCAAAACTCAATTGGCTATTTAGTTATTCAATCATTAATTCCCCATCATTCGATAACATGGCAGGAGTCTGCAAGCCTAGTCCCTAGTGTTCAGTAACCACAGAAGCAACAGCAGAGAAGCAATCTGATAGGGTGAAATTCAGTTTGCAGCATAAAAGCTTTGTAGGAATATAAATGTTTGTAAGTACTACCATAATTAAAGTAAGTATTTATTATTTGTCATGATTCATGACCTGTCTTCCCCGTTTTTCACCGATTGATTTCCTGGTTTTTGATCATCAAGGAATGATTCCACACCACGGTTGTCCTGGGTCTGCCCTGGCTAACACTTCACAACCCACAAATCAACTGGGCCAGGAACTCAATCTCAGCCTGGAGCCCATCATCCTATTATAAACTGCCATCAACTCATGCCACAGTCCTGCCTCCGCAGAGCAACCACCGGATCTCACCCACATTCCCTCAGAGTTTCTCATTCCCTCATGATCTCAAGGTGGGGTTCAGCAAATCCCGCGCCATCTCTAAGTTGGATCCGCAAAATGCGTATCACTTCGTCCACATTTGAGAAGGAGACGAATGGAAGCCACCCCAACGGCACATTATGAGTACCTAGTGGTCCCATTTGGTCTGACAAATATCCTAGCCGTCTTCGAAACTCTCATAAATGCTCAGGGACTTCATTAACTCATCGGTCTTTGTTTACTTGGACGACATCCTGATCTGTTTCGGGTTCATCATTAGTCCTTCAGGTATCAAGATGGAGTCTGCCAAACTCCAAGGAGTGGCAAATTGGCCCACACCCGACTCACGGCGGGAGTTTCAGTGGTTCTTGGGGTTTGCAAATTTCTATCGCTATTTTATCCCGAAGCCACAACAATTCATCGTGGTAGTCAACGCTTCCAGCATGGGAGTAGGGGATGTCCTTTCCCAGAGATCAATGCACGATGATGCAGTAAGCTGCACCCCTGTTCACTTTTCTCTCACCGCTTAACCCCTTCCGTAGCGAACTACGGCATCGGCGATCAAGAGCTACTAGCCATCAAGTTTGCCCTGGAGGAGTGGCGACATTGGCTAGAGGGGACGGAGATCCCATTCCTGGTCTGGACCAACCACAAGAACCTGGAATACCTACAGAGCACCAGGAGGCTAAACTCTCGCCAGACCCGGTGGTTACTCTTCTTTGCCAGATTCAATTTCACCCCCTCTTATCGCCCAGGGTCTAAAAACTCCAAGCCAGATGCTCTCTCCAGGCAGTTCTCGCCCACTCACGACTCCACTGCCAACAATCTCTCCAATCTGCTCACAATAGCCAAACTTGATAATGCGACCAATGTCCGGCAAGCCTTGTCTCGTGAATCAGGGCCAAGAAATGTACCTCCTAACCACCTCTTCATTCCCCTCACTCTCTGCCCTCAGGTTCTGGAATGGGCACACAGCTCCAAGCTGTCCTGCCACCCTGGCTCAGCCTGAACTGAAGGAGGATGTTTACAGCTTTGTGGCTGCGTGTGACATTTGTGTAAGGTGCAAACAGACCAGCACCGCTCCGGCAGGCCTACTTAGACCCTTACCGATTCCATACTGCCCATGGTCTGACTTTGCCCTTAACTTTGTCACAGTATTACCTCCCCCCATGGCCACACCTGCATCATGACATTTTTAATCTCCATGGCCTCCCCATAGATATCATCTCTGACCGTGGGCCACAGTTCACCTCGCAGTTCTGGAAGGCATTTTGCAGTCTCATTTGAGCTACACCCAGTCTGTCCTCAAGGTTCTACCCCCAGTCAGGCAGCGAGGAAGAATCAATCCCTTGAGGTAGCCATGAGGTGCATGGCGTCCCAGGATGTCTCCTTTTGGAGCAAGTTCCTGCCCTGGGTGGAGTACGCACATAACCCTCAAGTCTTATTATCTACCAGCTTGCTCCCCTTCCAGTGCTGCCTGGGGTATCAACTGCCCTTGTTACCGTCTCAGGAGGAGGTCAAAGTCCCGTCTTCCCAAGCTTGTAGGAAAAACTGGTTGCAAGCCAGGAAGACACTGCTACGAGCAGAGCCTACAAGAAGCAAGCAGACCTTTCTCTAAAGACTTCTTCCCACAAACTCTCTCTCCGTTATGTCGGTCCTTTCATGATGATCAAGATTGTCAACCCCTGCGCTGTTATGCTTTTGCTCCCCTCAACCATGAGGCAGGTTTACCCCATGTTTCACATGTCCCAGCTATGCCATCTCACCTTATGTCCATTAAGTCACCCCACCCATCCTCTGCCTCCTTCCTGCATCATTGACGGAGATGAAGCCTTCACAGAACTCCAGAAAGTTCGGCACTGAGGTAAAGGCATGCTTTTTCACGTTGCCATGTTTGCTTTGTTTTGGGATCTGTCGCCTTGCTCTTTGATTTCCTGGTTACCAATCTAATGCTTCCCCTTTTGACTACAGCTCTTGTTCCCTTTCAAAAGCTACACTCGATGCTGCGTGAAAACGCTATGGGAACGCTCTCTGCATGACCGGTTGTTGAAGCATGTGTGTCAATCATGCCAAAAAATTTTGGCATATATAACCTCGGTCAGGTGACGTCATTTGATTAGGTGCACCTGGAGGATATAAATAGGCATGAACCAGAAACATCCTCGGCTCTTTTTGTCTTCAGGACTGCATTGTTGCGTGTTTGTGTGTAAGCATTTTTTCAAAAGAAAGCAAAAATAGAAAGTGTCTTATTACTCACCAGAAAGATGGCAGAGTTAGACAGGAGTCCGTCCCTCCGCGCAAAGAAATATCTCACTGAGGGCGATCTCCACGCTTTCTGTTTTCAGTGTTTGGGGGAAGAGCACGCTATCCTCGGGCTTCAGAGAGCATGTGAGTACCGCGATTTCTCCCTATTAAAGTCCCTCACGCTCGGCTCGCCATCTTTAAAATGAAACCGTGAGCTGCGGCGCATTTCTCGCGTGCAAATCTGGCCGAAGCGCATGAGACGGAATCTTCCTTTTCTCTTGCTCTCTCGCTGGATCATGAGCCTTTTACCGTCCACTTCTCAAGCGCGCTCTGGCGCTTCCTCGTAGGGGCGAGAAAAAAAAAAACATTCTCTCCCGCTTCCGCGGAGATGGAAACTATCACTTCAGAGCGCTCCTCTAGTGATGAGCGAGCGTATTAGTTGTTATTAGAGGTAGTAACATGCGCCATAAAAATAATAAATAATTAAATAATAAAATCCCCCAAACGCTCAGGCTTAGACGGCAGGTTTCTGTCAGGTGTCCGGAGGAGGGGCCTCAATGATGGCCCCTCCCCTTCCTGGCAACTTCCATGATGAGTTAACTCTTTCATGGAATAAGCCGTATTCATCCCGTGTTTTTGTGCTATCGACATTGATTTGTTCAATGTCGTTGATGTGAAAAGCACAATTTTATATGATCATGCCCCAGATTGAAGAGACGCTTGCGGGCTCTTTCTCTCCTGGGAGCTCATTCTCCCTGAAAAAATCCACACTCCCCACCAAGCCATGTAGACTAACATCTTCGTTGGTGGGAAAAGCTTTTTTCAGAAATCGGGTCAGGCTGGTGCTGCCCTGCACACAATGGCTTTGCAGGCATACCAGGCTGACCTACTGAGAGATCTGAGCACTCCGTGCCACCAAGCAGACGGCCTGTGCTATCGGTCGTTCTATGGCTGCCATGGTCGCCACGGAGAGACTGCTGTGGCCTAACCTCACGGACATCAAGGACGGGGATCGCGTCTTCCTCCTTGATGCACCCATCTCGCCTTCCGGCCTTTTTGGCGAAGCCGTGAACACCGCCACCACTAGGTTTTGAGAGGCAAAGCTCTATGAGCAGGCCTTTTTTGAGGTTTCTCCCCGTCGTGCTCAGGGGTCGGGACTGTCAGCCACCCAGTTCTGACCAGGTCCGGTTCTCGCCAGGCGTCAAGCACAAAGGGTGTGCCGAGCCGAGCACCCCCTCGTAGATTGTGGCGGGACTCGCTGCGCCTCGCAGTCCACTTCAGGGAGTCTGTGGTTCAATCTCTGCCACCACTGGTGTTTCGGGGAGCAGCGGTCTCCAGCGAAATGTTAGGTGTTCAGTTCCATCCTGCCGTGTTTCAGGATGCCGAACATCTAACGCCAACCCCATTGATGCTGCGCTCCAATGCCACACTGTGGGCGTGACTGGACGTCCTTTCAGACAAAATTGACCTGAGGATGTTTCCGGTTCATGCCTATTTATAACCTCCAGGTGCACCTAATCAAATGACGTCACCTGACCGAGGTTATATCTGCCAAAATTTTTGCCGTGTTTGACACACACGCTTCAACAAACGATCACGTGGAGAGCGTTCCCATAGCGTTTTCACGCAGCATCTCGTTCCTGCTTTTTCAGGGAACAGGGTTACAGCAAAGTAACCTGAGACGTTTTGCGTTTTGGCTCCGTCACCTGGCGAATTGATTTCCCATTTTTTTATCCTCACTTCTGACCATGATCTAGTCTCACGCTGCAGTCACTCGTCTGCACCAGGATTCCTGTAGTTTCTGCCCCACGCCGATGACAATTATTACTATTTTAAAATACATAATTCCTTCATAAAAGGTATTAAAAACCTTGAGTTTAGTCCTGTATAGCATATGTTATATTTCATGTTTCACCTTGCTTTTGTGTGGGGAATCTAAGTGTGAATAGCTAATACATCAATGGGAGTCATGGAGAAACCTGACATCACCTGAGCCAGGTGTCAATAGTTCTTGCATATTCATGAAAACTAATGCATATTCTGTGAAAATAAGGCCCTGTTCATAAAAGTTAGGCAAACAAGTCAGTTTACCTCAAATAAAATATCTGTGTTATCATTTAGCTGCTTTGCTATGGATTAACAACCAAGACTTTCACTTACCCAGTTCTATCTTCAAAACAATCTGTGAGCTTATTTTTCCCCTGCATTTTCACTGGTTTTCTTTATTTTGCATAATAAAGTGTACTTTGCATATGTTTACTAGTTGCACATGATTCTGACATATTTACATCAGCCATGTTATGAAAGCTGAGTTTGTGCTCAATGTAAATAAGTCAAATATATTAGTTACTACAGTACATTGAAAAATATTAAAATTTTTCACAAAAATAAGAAAAGACCTGACTCACTGCAGTTTTTTAGAAAACCCTTAGACTCCAGAGGGTAAAGATGTTGCCAATGATCTTCAGAAAACATGTAAAAACATAAAATGCACTCAACATATGAGACAACAGTCAACAGCTTCAAATCCCTTGTGGTTCACATCTACAATATGATGATATCACATGGCCCACACTCATAGGACCTGTTATTGAGAAGGTACACCAAAGCTGCTACCACCTATGGTGGTTAAAAGCATCCATCATTAACCTCACTTTCTCAAGGTTGTTCTACAATGGGACCACAGAGAGCCCCAGACTGGTAAAATTACTCACTGGTTGGAAAACTGCACTGCTCAGAGCACTAAGCGCTGCAGACGGCCCAGAGCATCCATGGAGGTGAGCTGCTATCCCTCTAAGACTAATCTACCCCAGAAGATGTTTAAGGGGGCTTCAAGGATTATGAAAAATCCTAGTCACCTGAGCAGCAGTTTCTGTTTACTACTGCCTCCAGCTAGATAGTAATCCAGTATCAAAGCACACAGAAACAGATTCAGAGACAGTTTTATCCCACAGGCAATATGGCTGCTTAATAATACCACTCATTCTGGTAAAAAAGAATTACATTTCCACTCAACAGGACTGCTACAGTATGCGGTGTGTTACATTACATTGCAGCACTTTGCACCCTAAGAGACTGTTTAAATTGCTTGTGTCCATACTTCATTGCATCCAAAATGGTCAAAACAGATCACGCAAATTACACAGAACATTTATTGCACCTTCTACTGTTCCTTTTTTATTCATTCTATTCTTAAGGCAACTTTTATTGATTTGATATATTCAGTGGTGGCCAAAAATATTAACACAGGATATGCCATGTATTAGAGTTCTCCCTCTGCACAAAACTCTCAAGTGAATTGTCAACTTCTGTCCCACATATCTGTAAATGATCTTCAGGAAGCAATAAAGCAGGCACAGATTGAGCAATTGACACCAAAGTACAGCAGATGTGTTTTTGACTTGATCAGATTGAGCAGACTAAAGGACTTTGTACTAAAGTGTTTTCATCTCATAAAATTATCCCTAGTATCTTGATGTCATGATTTGAAAAATGTATGAATGTCATTAAAATATTGAATTTTACCTTTGTCTCAATTATTTTTTTGGCAACCACTGTGTATGCATGTGTGCAATGGTTATTATACATTACTCGACATAGGGCTAAACCCAAGCACACCGTATTACTTGTGAGTATTTAATGTCTTTCCAATATCAAATCACCAACTTTACGTACCACCTTATCTAACCTTTTCATTGGCACAGTCGGGCCAGGCACCGAATCAAGTCAAACATAACGCCCCCCATCGCCGGAATGCAAATCACCGCCACCTGACATCAATCACGACAAACTCTCAAAAGCGCACACCACACAGCATTCAGCGTCCGGGCTCATATGAACGAAAGTGGACCGAATCGCTAGAGAAAAGTAAGACTCGAATACTTACCAAAATTACTTACCTCAGAAGTGTCTCCCGTTTGTGTTCCCGTCTGTCTTCCTCGTCTCAGTCTCCGTGACTCTAACTCGCCGGCTACTCAGTGTTTCCATCACCGACCCCTCGTCACTCACTATCCCCCACAAAGGAACAAAAGAAAAGGATCAGTCTACGTCACCTACTCAACAAAAGTTACGTTTGCATTGAATCTTACCTGAGTCAGACTGCATATTATTAATCAATCTGTTTGTTAATAAAACTTGTTCATCTTGAAAAATCTTACCATTCTGTGTAAGTCCGACTTTGTTACAATCATATAGCTAAGATAATACTAAGATAATCTTAGCTATCTTAGCTATCTTACTAATTATACATATATTTTAGCTAATGGCATCAGAGCTATCCATCCATCCATCAATCCATCTAGGAACCTCTGTAGTCCAACTAGGGACTGTGGAGGCCAAAGGCACCATTGTGTTTATTTACATTTTGTATGACCATGATAGGATGTCCAGTCCACATTCACACACTACGTGCAACTGGAGAAGCCGGAGGAAACGTGCCAAACACCATGCCCACAGACCCAACATTGGAATCGTGAAGGTGCAAGTGCTAACCACTAACCACGGCTAACCACCATGCCACCATATTTAGATATGGCAAACCACAACTTTGAAACCATAGTGATTCATGTCAAAAACTGTAAATGTAGGCATTGGACTTTATATAATAAACTAAATATTAGAACTACTGTATGTATGTGTGTGCAAACGTTATTAGATATACTGATCTAGTGGTCATATATATATGAACCAGAAAGTATACTGTATATAACCCCTCCTCCTGAATGTGAGAAGACCATACACCCCGACTGTCATGAGAAAACAATATACTCTCTCCCACCTATACACCTCCACACTATATTTTATCCCTATCTGTTTCTGAGCTTGATTTTAAGTTGTGGTGCTCATGGTTTCATGCTGAGCAAGACCTTGATAAGCTCCTATTTCCTGTCGTTTACTTTGCCATTTCTTTTCCCAGACAAACACAAGATCCTTCTGTCCTCTAGGTGAACTATGCTTTCTTTTAAACTAACTTACACATAATTTTCACAAATTTCTGACAAAACCAACAATAAAAATTTTTACACAATTAGCAAAAACTAGAAATCATAATGCAGGTGATATAATATATTAGAACATAAAGCATGATAACACTGATTTGCCTAATAAATGGGCAATTCACTATATGTACAGTAAATATGTTTCTTTATGTAGATTAGATTGAATTTAATTTTATTTTCATTATGTGGAGTACACTAATTAATGAATGCAATCTAGTTCTAACCAGAAGTGCAAATAGCAATATCGCATTAAATAGTACAAATGAGGTAAGACAGCAGAAAAACTCAAGGTACAACTGACAGTGTAAATTACATGATACACAATATAAGTAGACATTAGTCCAATCACATGAATGAATGAAATTCAATAACACAAGAGTTATAGAATAAGGTTCAAGACTGTGAAAACATTGAGGGAAGCATTGAGTTCAACAGATTGACAGCTAAGGGGAAGAAGTTGTCCTTAGCTTGGTGGTGCAGCAGTTGGTGCTCCTGCTACACTTCCTGTTTGGAAACTTTTCGGTCATGGAACAAGTGTTACGTTTGGAATTCAGATTGCACGCGCCAGCTTTCACTCCCATTGTGTATTAGTGAGCCTTGGCCTTCCATGACCCCGTCGCTAGTAGACCGATTTTCTTTCCCTGGATCACTTTTGGCATGTCCTGACCACTCCAGACCAGGAACATCCCAAAAGAGCTACAGTTTTGGAGTTGCTCTGACGTTATTTAGCCATCACAATTTGGGTCAAAAAGTACCAAAATAAATAAATGCGCAACAATGTGGCAAAAAAATAAAATCAGCTAATGACCTTAATGTACTGAATGACTATGTTATCACATAACTGATGGGCAATTGATGGCACAGGCATATTCTAGGACTTAAACATTGTGTGCTATAATCTAAACTAACGTGGTTTAAATGAATCTAATGCTGTATATGGGAGTTGATGGATTGATCACCTGTGATTAAGGGGATTTAAAGGAGGATTTAAGATGCATACTGTATATAAGGCATATATTGTTAAATTATATGCTACTGTATATAATTAATACTTCTCACAGAATTGTTATTTAACAATTAAATCCCAAATGCCCACTTTTTATCCTAGCATAGAAAGTCACACCACCACAACACAAATGTTGACTATTATCACCAAATATATTCTGGGCAGCATGAAAGCACACAGACTTTGTGCTGAAAAGTCTGATTATGAAGAAAGCAAATAACAAGTGATACAAAGCAAGTGATACAAATCATATGCAATATATGATACACATATATATTTTTATAAGCAAAACCCAATTTGTTTCAAACAAGAAGTTAAAGTCAGACTGGCAATTTTTTTTTTATTTGTGCAGAATATAATAACACAATCATGAGAGTATAAAATACCTTACAGTATATTCTCTATGGCCCCTACTATAGTAATGCACTTATCCCAGCAGTTTACTAGTGCTTGGATACCATCAAGGTAGAAAGGTTTTCTCAGTATGCCAGAGCCTTCTTCAGGCCTAAAACACTGGCCACCCCAGAACTCCATTGATTTCACTATACTTGATTTCACAGTGATTACTATACTAACGGCATATTGGCTTAATGGTTAGCACTGTCATCTTGCACCTCCATGGTCTGGCTTTGATTCCCACCTCAGGGTCTTTGTGCATAAGTGAGGTTGCATGTTTTCCCTGTGCTTGGTGGGTTTCCTTCAGGTACTCCGCTTTTGTCCAAAGCCATGCCGATTTGTGAATTAGTGTGTGAATGTGTGTGAATCTAGACCACAGGTCCTACCATGTTTGTAAAAATGGGAATAAATACAGATGTCACCATTGGTCACCATTGGCCTCCATGTCCCTAGTTGGACTAGGTTCCTTGATGGATAGATAGATGGATGATAGATGATAAGTAGTTGGAACAGATGAGAGGGGAAATGAAGTTGCTGCTGAGGTTTTTACATACTGTACACAGGCAATTTATAAATGGTATCTTTGAGCACTTAGAAGTCTGTCACAGAAAAACGTGTGTTTCTGTTTCTTGAATTTAGTCTACATAATTAAATTTTATTTAATATGAAGAAATGAGGAGTGAACCAAGACTTTTGCACAGTACTGTATGTACATAAATTCTGAGCTTAAATGGATTACACAATACCATTTCCTTAATCTGCTTTCTAAAAGCTAGTCCATTATCATTGTTTGCTCGTTGCTTTCTTACTCCACTGCCAAAAGTGCATTTAGTGAGATTTGAAGTATTGCCCCATTTGCACAGTAAAGTAAAAGCCTTAAGCTTACTGTAAATGCTGTCTATCACATGTCCATGATCAGGACTGTCATTACTGGTTTGAATCTTGCTTTTATCTTAAACTTAAAGATGTATCTGACAAATTCTATGGGTCTGTTCTACTGGCAAGAGTGGAGCAAGTAGCATCTGACTGTTAGGAAAACAAGAGAATCTGGCAATGTTTCTTCATTATCTTTAACACCTACTCTCATTTTCTTTTGTATTGTGCTGTCCTTCTCTGTGACCTTTGGGAACATCTGGTTGATGAGCTGTCCACAAGCTCTGATGCATTACTCTTTAAGACTTCTAGCAATTCTTCTGGGAATGACTGTTTCTGACACACTGTCTTTACAATCCTGTGGGTGGCTGGCAGTAAGCAAAAGTTTACGTGGTACCAGGGTAGCCAAGGGAATTCCGGCAACACTGCCACAGCCATTAGAGATAACTGAAATGATTATAGAAACGTTCCTTTGCGTAATGCACTTCCAAAGAAAAGCGAGCATTATTTTCAGAATTCCCCAGATGCTCCTACAGATGGGGAAGGCAATTTTCTTCCCTTTGCACTTGCTTTATAAAATGATATTTAAGCAGGGAACAGAAGAATGCCTCATATTTGGGATGCAGCTAGGGACTGTCTTTCATAATCATCCACCCACTCAGATACAAAGAAAACAAGTTTTCAAGAATCACAGTAACATTCGAAGCAGTTCAGGTTGCTGCAATTACACACTTTCAAGCATTCAGTCCATTTGTGTCTAAATTAATTTAGCACAGACACTTTAGGATAGTTAGGTTGCAAAGGCTTTTGAGCTTTGAATTTGATCACTGCCGTTTGTAATGAAATCATACACAGGGAAGAATAAGGGTCTTGTGATTTTCCAAGCACAGTTACCACCAAAAACTTCTGCATCAGTAAGAGCAAACTACACAAGTCTGTTTTGGATGTTTGTTGGGGCAAACCGACAAATGAAAGCTTCTCTGAAGTTCTGTTGATGTGAAAAGAAAACTCAGATGAAAGCATGGCAGATGTGTGGGAATTCTTCTGGCATTTCAGATTCATAAAAAAACATGCTTCAACAGAGAGGGAATAGTGCATGTCTTCATTATTCTCCTCTCAGAAAAAGAGATGCATCCCTCTTTGTATGATGAAATGCTATTCGTTCAATTATTAAAAAAGCAAAAAGGCCTTATGGGGAAGCTTTACCTTTATATAATTATTCATGCTCTAAGTATCATCAAAAGCACTTGTAATGTTTAGTTATTTTTAACTTTCGGTAAATTTTAAGAGACAAAAATGGTGTTTGGGGGGATGTCATTGAGTAATACCAAATATGATGAGCTTAATGTGTTACCTCGTACGTCCTGAGTTGATCATTCGAATCTTGACAACAGTCTGTGTGTGCTGGCTTTAATCTGTGTACTCATGTTTCTTAAAGGTTTCTTGGTTGAGTACCTTACGCCTTGTTTACACTTGTGTACTTCTTTCGTTGTCAGCCAAGTACACTCCCTGTTTGGTAATCAGAGAATGAATCAGAAATGAGAAATAGAAAAAGTCGATTGGATTAAGTTATCCCTTAAAGCGACTCCAGCATGTTACAATTCACTTATACTGTACCAATTAATCACTGTTATTTCAGCGGTGAAAATATTAACTAATGGAAAAGTTCCATTACATTCTGTCCAGTGGTCGATTTAAGATACATCCACAGTTTGATGCAGACATTGTAGGCTGTCACAGCGGTTTATAATCTGGCACATAACTACTTATAACTTCCCTTCTAGTCAAAATTGGATTGAATTTTATAGCACAGGTTTAACTTCAGGCAAATACCAGGTTCATTAAATTATTTTCAGCAAGTTTTGTGCGATGCTGTGACTTAACCTTTTGTGTGTGCTGTGACTTTCTTTAAAAATCTTCCAAGCATCTGTATGGTTTTTCTTTTTTTTTTTTTCTTTTGGCAAATAAAAACATGCAGATGTCACCAAATTATCCACTTCATGACATTTTCAAGTGTGAGCCCAAAATGTCCTCATCATTCAAGCTTTATAATTTAGTCACACATTGGTCTGGGAATTCATTATAATTTCACATGGCAACTAGAAGTCGGTCAAATGATTCAAATATCCTGAGGAATCAGTTATGAAATAATACATTATACATGTCATGTCTTCTAGCCTTTAGTAAAAATAAAGTGGTTTACTGTTATCTTCTAACAGTAGGATTCAAAGGATTGGGAGCAAACATCTGCTGGAAACCACTGGTTACTGAGGCTAACTGTAAAAAAGTCTTCAATCAATGCTAGGGAGCATAAAGAGTAAACTTTGGAACTCTAGAAAAGAAATATGTGGTGTGAGACGTCTAGATTTGTATTTATGATGAGACATGATGAGTGCGTCAAGGTAAAAAAAAAAAAAAAAAGGGAAGCACATGAAGCAATGCATACATTATGTATAGTGCCAACTGTACAGACCTCTGAAGGCAGTGTTATGATCTGGGGTTGCTTCAGTTGGTCAGGTATCTATGCATTTTTTTTCTTTCCTTATAACAAAATTATATTCTAGAAATCAGATTGCAAAAGAGTGGTTCAGGAAGGAAGCATGAGGATTTATTTTAATTATTTTTATTTTTTTATTTTTGCTTATAACAAATAAGCAAGTACTCAGGAGTACTCAGGAGATGGGGACTTCTGCTTCTGGTGTGTGACGTATACTGCCACAGGTGGTTGTTTTGTTTGTAATGAGATCAGGTTGAATCCTCGTTATGTAAGAAAGTAGTAATGAACAACAACAAGAATGACCTCTTTTAAATATACAGCCTTGTGTTTTGCCTTAGTTGCAATTTCTACAGCTAATGAGAAATTTGACCAAAAACAAAGCATTCATTAGCCTCCTGACATTTTGGGTGACATTTCAGTAAGATTTAATTAAAACCAGAACATAAGGAAAATCGATTTAAAAATAGCTTAGGTCAAACATTCAGTGCGTGTAATGTGTCTAAACATTGGTGCTTCTGAACTCTTTAAGTACAGAGAACATGAATGATGGCAGTTTCACATTAATATAAAAGGAGCTATTTAATTTTATGCAACTTTATGCAACTCATTCACTCATTCTTTACCCGGCTTATTCTGTACAGGGTTGTGGGAGGCCTGGAGCCTATCACAGGGGACTCTGGGCACAAAGCGGGTACACACTGGATCTGGTGCTAATCCCTTGCAGGTCACAAGCATGATATACATGGTTATTCACACCATATAAGCAATTTGAAAATGGCAATTAGCCTACCCTGCATGACTTTGGACCGTGGGAGGAAACTAACCCAGCATGGGGAGTACATGCAACCTTCAGGCACACCGACACAGGGTGAAAATCCAACCCCCACTGCTGGACATGCAAGGCCACAGCACTAACCACTACGCCAACAAGCCAATGTTAATTGATTAATTTAAACAAATGTATACATAATTTAATTTTTAATAGATTGTATTTAATTTAAGTATGGTTATTTGAGTCATCTTCACAGGTTCTTGTTTTAGCAGACACT
>JAQQZT010000002.1:8746462-8760180 GCA_030068275.1 Clarias platycephalus
CAATGTAGAAAGAAATAAACATCAGGAACCATCATGGAGTTAGAAAGTGACCCCAAACTTTTGAACGGTAGTGTAAGTCCTGTTTTGACTTGAATACCACTGACAACAAAAACAACAACAGCAACAATAATAATAATAATAATAATAATAATAATAATAATAATAATATGTTTGGTAAATGCAAAAAAATTGGGTTTGTTGGTTTCGTTTTGTTTGTTCATACCGGAAAAAACTCATAACAGAAGTGTTGTAATTAATGCATTCTTTTTGTTCAAGTTATTCTTCCCTTTATGGTGTTTGCTGTGAAAACTTGCCAGATTGCTTTAATATGTTTCTGAAGCACACACACATACTGCACACACACTCACACACTCACACTCACACATACGCACACACACACACGCACACTCAGACATGCACACACACACGCGCACACACACACAGACTCAGCTTCGTATATACAAGCTTTACATTCATGATGAAAGGGATAATTCTCACTTGCTTGAAATTGAGTGTGGGTGTGTGAGATTGACAGCGGGAGAATTTATAGTGTGCATTCTCTCTTCGAGTCCAGCCCATCCATTTTTCAAGTCTGATAACATCTGACTAGAACAGCATCAATGTCGAAAACTACATAAAGTCAATGAAAACTTCAATTAACTCTAATTTTATGTGTTCAGATGCAAAGTCTGAAGAAGTCATTAAGCATTTAGAGACAAATTGTTAAGCAGTTGCACAACTGACCGTAAATTAGCACAGTCTTTTAGAGTCTGGGTCCTCTACATATAGCTTCCTCATGTAGTCTCAAAGTTTTCCTTTGCCACTGATGCCCTTTGCTTGCTTCTTAGGGACACATTTATGAAGCTATAAATTTATAGTTCTATACATTGTCTTTTTTGTTTATACAGTATATACAAGGAAATAATTCCAGTCATTGTTAATATCAAGAGTGTGGTTTGCGTAATATCGATGTCACCTGGCAGGCAAGTAGAGCTGACTGGAATGTGCACATGTGAACAATGATGACTTTAGTGTACTAGTCAGTGGGGTATTAGACACTGTTGAGTGAGCATATGTACTGTGTGGCTGTCACTCACAAAATGACAGTGAGTACAGTAACGATGCTCTGTGGAAACTATCGGGATGATTCAGAAGGTTTTCAGCGATGATGCAACGATTGCAGTGCAAATAAAAGTATGGCAGAAACGCATCAAAGACGGGTGAGAATCCGGTGAAAAGCTGAAAGTGATCGACGTTCTGGAAGACGAAGATCTGTAACAAGCAGAACACCTGAGAATGTTGAACGCGTACAGGCGGCAATCAACAAAGATCGGCGACTGAACTAAAGGCGAGAACTAGGAGTGTCATTTGGAGTTTATTACATGTAATCCAATCATTATATGGCTAGATACTTTCCTGACAGACCTCGTACTATGTTTTTATTTCTGTAAAGCTGCTTTGTGACAATTCCAGAACACAAGAAAAAGTGTTAACAGCACAGAGAAGAGCAGTTTAAGCCTACAGTATTTTACATTTAACAAGATGCATAAAGAAAAAATCTAAATTAATAAGTCGCATTATATTTGTGGCATACAGTATGACATACTGAATAGTTCTTCTGAGCTTCGGTGAGAGGTTAATATTTTGTTATATACAAAGAGCATTCAGGTCCAACCAGGACTTTAAACTGTGCAGAAGAACAAAAGACAGTTATGAGAATAGGTGGCACAGTGGCTCAGTGGTTAGCACTGTTGCCCTGCACCTCCAGGGTCGGTGTCCGATTCCCACCTTGGGTCTGTGTGCATGGAGTTTGCATGTTCTCCCCATGCTTGGTGGGTTTTCTCCAGGTGCTCCGGTTTCCTCCCACAGTCCAAAGACATGCAGATTAGACTAATTCGCATTCCCAAATTGCCGGCAGAGTGTGTATGTGTGTCCTCTGATGGATTGGCACCCCATCCAGGGTGTACCCCGTCTCGTGCCATAAATCTATGTACAGGATATAGATGATGAGGGAGTGAGTTATAAGAGCAAAAACTTCCTTTATTTTTCTATATAATCCCCTGCTACACTAATTCACTTATCTCAATTTTTCCCTATTGCTTGGATACCATCAAGATCATCAAAGTTTTCTCAGGACACCAAAGGCATGATCGGACTACTTGCTTCATGTCTGAAACATGTCAATGGGAATGACTGCAGTGGGTTCTGAGCCACCTTGTCCAGGATCGTCATTCACGTACTGTCTCATCACCATATTGTGTTTGACGTCTTCTATAAATGACAATCAGTTTTTCCCCTTCATCCACAAGAAATTTCAATCTAAATCCCGGTATGACTTGAACGCCTCTCGCATTTTTGGTATCATAGGGATTTGTCTTCTGTAAAAGGTAACAAGCTCTAATAGCAGTTGTTCTTTTCTCAGGACTGTCCTGTCTGTTCTGGCAGCATGCGCAGGGATTTGTATTGGTTTGTATCCACAGGCATGACACATCACTAATTTAAGAATTTTTATAGGCATCCTGCAACCATGTTAATCCATCAAGAAAATCAAAATGTCCTGGGGGCGCTTTCAGAAAGTGTCCAAGATGTCATGCAGTAAATGGCTTGTCAAACAGCACTCTTTAATCACTGTCATGATGATGTAAATTTGGTGTATATACTGTATTTCTAAAACATGGCTTGTAATATACAGTATGTACACATTTTTATTGCACATGCATCTTCAAATGGCTATGAACAACTCGATGTGTGTGTGCATTCATTTTGACCCATGAACTATTACGCTTTAATACACAGCAGGCCTTCCCAGAAAGATGTCCACAGAGAAGGCAAGTTGGTTGATCCTGTCAAAAAAAAAAAAAAAAAAAACATCACGATTGAGTGCAGCATACATTTTTGTATTCTAAAGAAGAGGTCGGAAACACAGACAAGCACACACACACACATTTTGTGCCTTTGGCATGCATGTGCTGAGTGATCCAGGCTATTTTTATAAACCGCTTGCTGTCATGCATCTGAGCTTAAGCATTCCTGAGTCCATAATTCTCCCTGCATGGACAAAAGGGATTTGCAGTGTGCGTTTAACGTGCTGCGCGCAGAATAAGCACAGACTGGGTTATTTCCGTTTGTAATGTTTGTTTCCTAGTGACTCTGTTTGCACATTAAGCTCACAGACCAACAAGTTACCATCAGCTTGTTCACCTTAGAATAATAACTCGCTTTCAAGCTAACATGCAGTCGAGTGCCAAATTTGCATGCTCAAACTGAATAATAAGAAAGTATTAATTAGTTTTCAAAAGCAAGATTTAGTTAGGTTTCACAAATAATTCGTTATTTAAAAATGTTACAAATATAAACCAAAAAACAAAATGAAATGAAGTTTGTGTCTCCCTTGTAAATGTTCTCATTAATACCACAGCAATGTCATAGTGGATAATCTAAAGTAGACTTCATGTAGTGTCCAACATCAAGGCTACAACTACCAACCAGGGAGAGTGAAGAATATCAGATGCTTCCTCTGAACCACATAACGCCACCAACTGCATCTTTTCAAACTGCTAACTCACACACCGTTCACACACCAATCAGCTCTCTCTAAGGCCGTGAGAGAGCTGATTGACTACAGCATCGACCAGTATTCAGCATGAGCTGTTATTGGAATGTTTTTTTGTTGTTGTTTGTTTGTTTGTTTGTCTGTTTGTTGTTTGTTTTTTGTGGAAGTACAGTAGAACAGTAATTCTAGTTCAATACTGGACTTCATGGCACCACTTTGTCATTGATTATTTTCCAACAACGGCATATCCTGAAGTGTTTTAGTCTTTACATAACTAGTACAGTATGCCCACACTATGCCTTTAGAACTGCCTCCAACCGTGTACCCTCTGAACAGCCTTTGGATCTTATTAGTTATGTATTCGCCCTACTTCAGCTCACACGCCTGCACATTCTTGCTGACATCTCTGTTTGAACTCTGCTAGATTGCTTGGAATTTATGTTAAAATTCTGCCAGATATTACACACTATATTGTTAAGATCAGGTCTGTTATATTTGTCTGTTGTTTTCTGGATTCCTGCCGCTATGAATGCTCCCACATTGGACATGGTTGCCAGGGTCTTTTGTTTTAGATCGTTCTGTGCAAGGGGAATAAGGTCACCATGGTGCCCAAGCTTTTATGATTTTAATAGCACTATGCATTTGTATCATATCCCAGTAAGACCATTAACCAAAACAAAATCCCTTATTCCTAGGTCATCCATATTTAGACCATTTACCACTATTCCAGTCAAGTATGCTTTTACAATGTTTCTTTAAGTTCACTATAGCCTACTGTCCATTATCCGGCCAAAGGTTTGTACTCATGACTATCACATCCATATGTGATATTTTTCTCCAAATGTAGGTGCGCAAACCAGTTCTATCATGACAATGTTCCTCATCACAAAGCAAGCTCCATACTTCAAGCCAGCTCTAAGACATGCTGTGCTAGGGTTGTTGTGGAAGATCTTAAGTGGCCTGTAAAAAGGCCTGTATAAACACCTTTCAAAAAAATTTGGAAGATGAACTCCACCCCAGACCTTATTGTCTGACATCATCATGACATTGAGATTTCAGAGGAGGTACACAGCACTGATGACATCACATCTAAAGAGCGATTTACTTCCATTCTCAGGTAAAATGGGCTTCCATATCTGATCCGATCCATGCCTGAGTACTCTGCATCATTTTCAAGACCGCTTTTCAGCAGACTTGGCCATGGTTGCCAAGCAAAGTAGAATTGTGTTCTCACTGATAGAAAATAAGCCAGACTTTGGGCTCAAGTTTTCTCGGAAATGATCCCAAGGCCTGAATGTGAAAATTCCCTAACACTTAAATATCTGCAGTTATTCATTGTTGAAGCTCAAAGTCACACTTGGAAAAGTGAATCACAAGATCATCCTATTATATTCTCACATTTTTTTTAATATACAAAGCCCTGTGGTGATGAACGAGTAATCAAGTAGCAGGTGTGGGTACAGTGGAAGCCATAGCCATGGAGGTTCAAACAGACAGCTCAAGTTATAAGGTCATATTTCACTGAAATGGAGCAACCTTGTGATTCAGCAATCACCTGAGTGTGTAAGCACCCTCTTTAGGATTGCACTGCTTACGTCCATAGCAAAAAGAAAAGGCTAGAAATGGTTCCTTATACACCCCCTGCTACCCAAGCCTTATCCAGCTTACCTTGGCTGCAGGGAACCTTAAAAATTGCAGCTAAATTTCAAAGACAATTTAAATCTAAAAAAAAAAAAAAAAACAGTGCATGGAACATGCACATGCTAATGGACAGAGGTGATGCAAACAGACCTCAAAGAACAATATGCACAACGAGCCTGCCCATTACAACATGGGTTTTGTAGCTCTTAGTGAGACTCATCTCACAGGGGAAGGACAATTACATGTAAATGGTTCTGATTACACTTTATGTAAGTGATCGGGCACTTGAAAATTCACCCAGAGTCTAGTGTGGGTTTTGCAATTAAGACTGTTCTTGTTAGCAAATTAGCTAGTCCTCCTAAAGGCATACATGTTAGAGAAAGACGGTATGCATACTGTATAATTTCCCTTATGGAATGGTAAGAAACACCTTATTATTGTCACTTACTAGGCACCTATTATGAAAATCCCAGATGAGGTGATAAAATGGAGTGGGTCAGTGTAACACCAATCACATTCAGCTTTTTCCAAACTGTGTGGGATTCAATTCTGGTCTTCCATCTCCCTAATGGTAACCTCAGTCCTCAGTCAAAGCACTGGCACTTGATTGATTACATTATCACCACTAAAAGTGACAGACAAGGTGCAGAAGTAAAAAAAAAAAATCCATGTGTGACATTGAATGCTCGACTGCCACTACAATGTCCATCAAAATTCAACCCCAGAGATTTTATGCACAAAGAGGCTGCAAGATATAAATGAAGATCAAAGTCTATAAACTAAAAGACAATAGCAACAGACTTAAATTTATGAATGCAATAGAAAAATCATTTAAATTCCTTATTCTAAATTATTTTAGATCGTTAAAATATACAAGATGTTTTTTATGATACAGTTTAAAATGTAGTATTTGTTCTTAACAGTTGTATTAAACAGTATAAGGGAGTTGGAACAGGGGCTTGCTCCGTTCACTCCAAACTTCAATCTGGTATTGCAGTATCTCCAGGATTGAAGGAGTGGTGGTGGCTCAGTGTGCTGAGGTTCAGAGTTACTGATCAGAAGGTCGGCAGTTGGAGCCCCCGCTCCGCCTGGTTGCTGCTGTTGGGCCCTTGAGCAAGGCCCTTAACCCTGTCTGCTCCAGGGGAGCTGTATAATGGCTGATTCTGTGCTCTGTCCCCAGCCTACTAACAAGAAGCTGGGATATGCGAAGAATAAAGAATTTCATTGTGCAGTAATGTATATGTGACAAATAAAGGCTGAACTGAACTGAACTTATTTTAAATATTGCATGTTATGTACTTTTGCCAACCAAAAGAAAGCACATTTCCTTATTTGATTTGATTGTGTTGAAATAAAAAAAAAAAAGACAGATTATCTGCTTGAGCAAATACATGCACTCACTGCATCATACCTACATACCTAAATGAATGTGTTTCACAATATTTGTAGAAGAGTGCAAAAGAAACTCTGCAGATCAAAGACGTCTGGCTGAGTAACAAAGCTGATGAGAATCAAAACTGTGCCGACAGACACATTTCTATAATGCTTTAAAAGAAGTTTATGGCCCAACATCATCTGGATCTTCCCCCCTTGTTTGTCCTAGCTGTTAAAGAGCTGATATTAAACAGCTGGGCCAAACACTTTGATAGTGTCATGAACCATCCTTCAACCATAAATGAAGAAGCAATAAATTGCTTTCTCCCAGTTGCCATCAGTAAGGCTCTACATGATGTACCTAGTCTGATTGAAACACAGAAAGCCATTTATATGCAGCAAAGCCCTGGGAGTGAACCCAATCCCTTATGAAATCTATAAGGTAAGTGGCACAACTCTTAAACAAAACTACATCTGTTATTTGAACTTATGTTGCACCACGTGACCATCCTTTTGGAATTCAAAGATATCTTTATTTTGCATCTAGAAGCATAAGGGTACGTTTGTGATAACCACTATTACTATTACTACAGTATAACCACTATTACTTTTCATTGCTGGCAAGACTTTGGTCAAACTGTTCCTGAACTGCATCACAGAACATCCTGATAAGAAGCATCTTGTGAACCTTCTTCTAACGCCTATGTGCCTACTCACTGAGAGCCAGAGTGGAGCGTCATCATGAATTTTGCTGCAAGGCAGGTGCAAATATAATATCAGAAACAAAGTTTTCCACATGTCAATCTAACCAAAACTTGCAGTGACAGACTACAGAAAATTCTGCCTATGTTTGGATGTCCACCAAAATTGATATCTATGCGCAGTTTCATGATGATTTGCAAGCTCATATTATGGACAAAGGCAAAGCATACAGTATCATCCTTTAAATATTACAAATCAAGTTATACAGGGTTGTGTTTTAGCATGAACATTTTTCAGCATATTTTTTTTTAAATATAGTTTCTGGTGGTTTCAGTGATGGGGATGACTTCTTGTTTGTGATTACTCTGCCCTCAATGTGAGATCTGAATCTGACATGCAAAGTAGTGTTCATACATTTTCAGCTGCCTGCTCTAAAGTTGGCCTCATTATCAGTCCTCATTATTAGTCCATGAATTCTGAAGTGTTATACCAACCTGACCCTGTTAAGCCATATAATAAACCAAACTAAAGATCAATAGTCATTCTTTTAATAATGCTGGAGGATTTATTTATTTAAAAAGCACATTTTTACAGAATATCACCAAGGAGAGGTAGAAAACTTCAGAATAGGTTGAAAGTTTTACAAGGCAGTAGTGCTTCCAATTTTTTTAATATGTGCATAGACAGTACATACTGTAGTTATCACAGTAAGAAGCTCAATACCTACCATAAGACCTGCTTAGGAAGCAAACTCAGTAACAAATGACAAGATAAGATCCCTGACATCGAAGAACCAGCACCAGCAAGATTGCCTAACAGTTTGAAAAAGTTCCAACTCAGAATGGTAGGTCATATAGGTTGCATGCCATATTTTCAGCTTCCCAAAATAATGTTCTGTGCTGGACTAAAAGAAAACAAACGGTCATATGGGGGTCAGAAGAAGTGACACGAACGCAACCTGAAGAAATTCAACATGCACCTTAATAAATTGGAAGCGAAAGCTGTGAATTGCAGAGTGCCATTCATTGATTCAACACCTGAACAAAACTGGTATGTTAGTGCATAGGCAAAAAGACTTGAAAGACAGCGATGTGCAATAAGACAAAGTTTCAGGGGTTTTCAATTCAAACAAGGATTTTCGATTGTGCAGAATAACAGGATATACATTTATGAGATGTGTCATGTATTCATGAGAGGAAAAACTCCCTTTATTTCTCTATATAATCTCCTCTTCTCTTATTCCTGCATTTCACTAATGCTTGGATAACATCAGGGTAGAAACTTTTCTCAGTACATTTGATCAGACTGTCTGCTTCATGTCTGAAACAATTGGCCTTGAAGGAACTCCTTTAATCGAAGAAACTTGTGGAACTTGCTTGGAGCGAGGTCAGGACTGGATGTGTAATGTGGCAGTAAATTCCAGATGTGTTCCTATAATGTGCAAGTGGTGTTTGCAGATGATTATAAGTATAGTTCCCACAGACAGATGCGTCTCTTCCACAAGTTATACATCGATTTTCAAGAATCTGCCATTTCAGTCACTGAATGTTCACAAGAAAAAACTGCAGTGGGCTCCGAGCCATCTCGGCCGGGATCATCATTCATGGATATATGACCTTTTTTAAGACTTTTACACCATTTAAATGTTATACTGCCGCTAAGACTCTCATCACTGTCCTGGGCTTAAAGTCTTCTGTAAATGTCAATGGGTTTTACGCCTTCGTTTACGAGAAATGTTATCACAAGTCCCAGTTTGACTCGTAGAAACTACAATAATGTCATGTCCAAGATGCCTGCACACATTTCACTCAAGTATAGGACTCTTTAGCCACTTACGGACCCATAAATCATGATTTATCAATTTGAGGATTTTAGAATGTGGTCATCATTGAGTGTGATATACAAACAACACTATCCATAGCTGGCACGTCTCAAGGTTTACCTTTTGTTAAAGTTTCATAGCTTTAATGGTAACTTTTTCTTAATTTCTTAACTTTTTTTATTTTTATTAGAGAATGTCAAATATATAAATAAATACAGGCACATTGCCAGTATGTCACTACAGCCACATAAGACTGAGTAAACTATTAAGTTTTACCCACCATAACTGACCAATTCTGCTCATTGAGTTGAAACTCAATTTGTGCATAGATTAAACATCCAGTAATGCACGTTAACCAGCAACTAGCCAACTAAATAACCGAAATACATGAGACAAATGTTGTATGCAGTTTAACTGCATGGAGAAATTAAAAATAGAAGAACACTAGGCATTTTGTGAAGTAGGTAGAAGTGGCATAAAGGTCATACACACTACTGTAACTGCATCGATGAAATGTAAATTAAACAGTGGCAGCCAATGTTACATTTGTGTTAACACCTTAAGAATGCTCAGGAATAGAATGCAAGCTACACAATATGGAGCATAGCATTTAAGAGTAACCCCCCCCCCCACACACACACACAAATAATGATGTGTCACTTTAAAAAAAGGTCATCCGTATTTTACCCAAACAATGACATATAAGTTAACAGTTAAGCATTTCACTGTGCTGTAATGTATGTTTTTATTCTTTTAAAAACAAAAAGGGAAATGTGGATAGTTTTTTCTCAAGAGCTTTTTCTCTAAATTTTCCATCACCATAACTACATTTAATTTCTGGTCAGGTTGACAGGTATGTCTTCCTCTCATGATCTTTTTCTTCGGTCACAATCACAATTGTCATCTTTGGCTTTCTCATTATGGATCCAATTTACAATTGGACCACTGGATGAGTATGCTTTAATTTTATGATTCATTCTTTATAATTTTATAATATCCAGAAAGTTATAAAGAATGAATCATAAACTCAACATCGTCTCCATCACAAGTGATACATTTGCACCTTTGTTGTCACAGTTGATGTTCTCCCATTTAATTGCTTGTCTTCAGTGCTTGTTTATCCTTCTTTAAACTTCATCCATCGGTGTATATGCTCTTGAGAAGGAGTGGCATCTCCATAAACATTATGTAGCACAGAGGAAAGATCATAAGCTGAATCAATGAGGATTTTTAAAGAAGATGCTATAGTTGGGCTCAATGAAGGTGCAAATACTTCATTTATGATAGAGACTACATTGAGAAGTACCTTCACGTAGAAGACAGGTTACTCTACTTAGGATATTTTGAGAAGACAGAAGAAAAAGATAGTGAGAGGAAGACCTACCTGTCAACCTGACCAGAAATGAAATGTGGTTATGGGGATGAAAAATCTGTACAAAATGCTCTTTTAAAAAAAGCTTTCCACATTTTTCCATTTTTGTTTTAAGAAGAAAATGACATTATTTTGAAAATGCTTAACTGGGCAATTTGAACAACCTGTCTTTTAACATCATTCAATTCAATGTGGCAATGTGCAATTTGAATAACCTATGTTATTCATCTTTTATAAAGCTTATCCTGTTACAGAATAGTGGGGGCCTAAAGCCTATTCTAGGAGATGTGGGGTACACCATGAAAATGGTGCCAATCCCTCACAGGGCACACACAAATACACAAACTAAGGTAAATTTGAGAACACCAATTAGCCTGATTTGCATGTCTTTGGACTGTGGGAGGAGACTGGAGTACCCAGAGGAAACCAAGCAGGGGAAGAACGTGTAGGACCCAAGGCGGGAATCTAACTCTCGACACTGGGGCACAGTGCTAAAGACTCCTCCACCATGCCATCCAACCTATGTCAATTAATACAAATGTTATGCCTACCTACACTTTCTACAATCTACCTGAGCCTCCAGGAACGAGCTAGACTCCATTTTAACTTTAACACATCTCTCCTGTTACAGTATACTGAACTTCCAGTCTCACACAGTATGATGCAGATCAACCCCTATCCGTTTTTACCCCAATGAGGAGGGGTTCCCTGTTGAGTCTGGTTCCTCTCAAGGTTTCTTCCTATTACCATCTCAGGGAGTTTTTCCTTGCCACTGTCACCGTCGTCCTCAGCTTGCTCTTCAGGGACAG
This sequence comes from Clarias platycephalus, assembly GCA_030068275.1. Lineage (NCBI taxonomy): Eukaryota > Metazoa > Chordata > Actinopteri > Siluriformes > Clariidae > Clarias > Clarias platycephalus. Next base: position 8,757,736 of record JAQQZT010000002.1, read on the forward strand.
TCTTATCATTTTGATACATACACATTCACATTTCATACAAACTTAAATAATTCTTTCGATTGTGTAAAGCTGCTTTGCGACAATGTCAATTGTTAAAAGCGCTATACAAATAAAATTCAATTGAAATGAATTGAATTATGCCCACTTTAGCATTACTTCCAATACAACCCTTGTATTCCATGCATTTTCTTTTTTCCTTTTATTTTTGCAATGTATTATTTTCATTGGAGTTAAAAGCCCTACAGTCTAGCAATACAGTATGGACATCAATACTGTATAAATGTGCTACATAGTGCTCTTTGTACATGCACTTGCATGTGTATATACAATACACAAACACACACAGTGTCAGGAGATTCTAATCAGCTCTACAATCATTGGTTTATTTACCAGAAGCCCGTTATAAGCCATGTTTTGTAGCTTGCTCCCTGCGCCTGCTTATTATCATTCAGAGACTTTATGGAGCGAGTAGTGCTGCTTGTGCAGCCTGTTGGACATAAGGGATTGCAGTAATGAGTCTTCGAAATGAAGTGATAAGTCACTTGAGGTGTGCCAGAAGAGAACATCCTTGTCTTTCTTTACTTCTTAGCTTGTTTCTCGCACACATACCCCTCACCCCTACTCATTCACCCTACTCTATCGCACTCATCTACAGAGTGTCATGTCTTACCTCTTTCACTCTTATTACTCTGATGTCTTCTTCCTGCTCCATCTCTGCCACATGGAAGTGCTGATGTATTAAAGCAAGCGCGCACACACACACACACACACACACACCAGGAGTAGAGCTCACATTTCAGGTCTTGCCGCAGAGAAAACAATTTTAAATCCAATAGATCACAGTGTGGATGTCATACATTATGTAAGGAATAAAACGCTTGGGGGGTGATGTGATGCTGTTACCTCACTGAAGTTGATTATTTACATAAAGCTGCATGTCTGGAAGTATTTTATTCCATACATATATAACAATAATAGCCATTATAAAATGCATTCATTATGCTTTTTAGGATCTATAAATAAAATAAAGGTTTTGTCTTTATTTAGAAAACCAAATCTTCAAGGATGAATAGACAGATCATTGTACAGTATGTGTATTCTTCCTGTGGGAAGTTTAAAACCAGTTAGTCTCATATGTTCCAAAACTGTGGTGCTAATAAAAATCAGACATGTGGAACGCCACTATGAGATAAAGCACGGGTCGTTAGAGCAAATATATCTACAGCAGTAAAATATCCGAACTGAGAGTGTTAGATGCTCAAATCAAAATGTTGAGCAAAAGTGGTATTATGAACAGTTATATGCAGGATGTAATAATCTACTTTAAACATGGAGTGTATTTGGCTAAGGACAAAAGAAATAAGAAACAACTTAGCGTATACAAGGCGTAAGATACTCACTCACTCATCTTCTATACCGCTTTATTCTGTATTCAGGGTTGCAGGGACCTGGAGCCTATCCCAGGAGGCTTAGGGCACGAGGCAGGGTACACCCTGGACAGGGTGTCAATCCATCGCAGGGCACACACACATACACACACACACACACTCTATCACACACCAATTTGGGAACGCCAATTAGTCTAACCTGTATATCTTTGGACTGTAGGAGGAAACCGGAGTACCTGGAGGAAACCCACCGAGCACGGGGAGAACATGCAAACTCCATGCACACAGAGACGGGAATTGAGCCTGGCCAGGAATCGATCCCGGGCCCTGGAGGTGCAATGCGACAGTGCTAACCACTAAAACCAACGTGCCGCCCGTAAGACACTCAACCTTACAAAATTGTACTTCTTTCTGTTAACAAGTTATGCAAAGTGTTCTGCCGTACAGAAAGGTAGGCAGACATGTACTGTATGTGAGCTTCAACCAGAAATATTAATATCACTAATTACATTAAAGCTCTATATATACACTGATCAGCCATAACATTATGATCTCCTGCTCGAGTAGGTTCCACTTTTAGTAATGACCTCTGTGTTCTGACACCTTTCTACTTGAGCCAGCATTAACCTTTTCCTCAAAGCTGCAGTAGCTCTTCTATGGGATCACACTACAAGGGCCAGCCTTCACTCCTCATGTGCATCTGTGAGTCTTGGCCATCCATTATCCTGTCAGCAGTTCACCGGTTTTTCTTACTTGGATCTTCGGTATGTCATGACAACTGCAGCCCATGAACATTCCACAAGGAATGCCGTTTTGGAGTTGCTCTGATCCAGTTGTCTGGTCATTGTAATCTGGCCCTTGTCACAGTAGATACATTTACAATCATTTTTTGCAATGATGGCTGGCAGTGGGTGGGATATTTTAGGCAGCAAGTTAACCTTTTTCCCTGATGTGTTGGAAGCACAATGGGCAAGCATAAGGATTTGAGAAACAAATTGCCAAATTGTGATGGCTAGAAGACAGTGTTCAGTACCTACTGGCAATAAGAACATGGGTG
>JAQQZT010000002.1:8774526-8786869 GCA_030068275.1 Clarias platycephalus
AACAGCATCACCCGGGATTCGAACCAGCGATCTCCGGATGATAGGGCGAGCGCTTTACCACTGCGCCACTCGGAGGCTACTTTATATTATTTTAAGATGACCTTTTAATTCCAAGTAAGTTTAAGTACAAATAAAAATAATAATTAAATGCATTAAATTGTACAAATTTGCACAATTTACTGCATATTTGTTAGTCATACATGGAATTGTGTCAGGTGATTTAATTTACATTTAATATTAGACGTATTGAGTTTAATTAAAATTGTTCAATTAATTACATATGTTTTGGAAGTAACAATATTCACTTAGAGCAAATAAAGCCAAAAAATAAATGCTATTTTCTGGCTTCTGCATAAAGTTTTATATTATTTAACGGCTGTTATTTTACTCTTCTATTAAATATTCTATTACTATTTTATATTTAATTCCTATTAAATATTACTCAAGTAAAAGTAGAAGTCCTCTATTTATATTTTTACTTGTTTGAAAATATCAAAAGTACAGGACTTGTATTAGGTGACACTAGCTTTTTTTATTGATAAAAACTCTCTCTTTCTCTCCCTTTATTCTTCTGCTTCACATCCGTGAGCATGCTTTTTTTCTTTTCTGTCTGCAACCTCTGCTTCTGTTTTCAAACACCTGTTACATTATGAGGGGTATCAGGAAAGACAAGTCAATTACTACACACCACAGTTACTGTATGCAACGTAAAGCCATGCAGAAACATTGTTAAGTATTAGATTGTTAAGTACAGATACTTGATGTATTATGTAGTATGAGTAAAAGTAAGAAGCACTCAAGTATGTATTTATTTACTTAAGTACAGTAATGAGGTAAATGTATTTAAGTATGGATTAATTGTCCATAATACCAGCTTTAATACAAATTATTGTGATTGTAATTTGAATCACATGTCTAATTTTAACATGCTATTGTTTCTGTAATAACAATTCACAGGGACGTGCATATACAGTAGGGCAACTGACAACTAATAGTTACTGAGATTCTCTATAAAAGAGACTGAATGTTCCCTGCCATGGAAGAGAAATTTGCAGTTTGTGTTTTCTTGGATATAATGCAAGCTGCTTATATTGTCTTGTTTATTTCAAGAAAGAAAAAAAATAGGAAATATTTTTTTTTTTATATTTTAATATGACGTTTAGACATTCCATGGCATTAAATGTAACTACAGTATAAACAGGTAATAGTTAGACATATTTAAAATCAACCATTAGTAAAAGAATTATTAATAATTTCCAATATAAGGAAATGCAATGCTGGAGACATGCTGTGATCAGAAAATAATCAACTTTGAGGTGATAACTGTAACTCTTTTGGCATCGTAAACACATCATAAGAACATGATATGGATTATTTTAATAATCCATATCGTGTATTAATTTTCAAGATACAGAAAAAAAAAATTGTGAATCTTTTTTACGTTTAAGTTTTACTTGCTGTCAATATCCTTTTCTACCCAAAAAGCTTAATAAAGGTACTGTAAGATTTGGAGAATCTGTGTGCCACTGAAGCACTGTAAACCAGCTGTTAGACTCCATGTACCATCTGGAGCTATTCAGTGAGGATGTTTAGTGATTTGATGGAAGTGTCCATCCGAGTGTGGATAAACTGTAGTCATGAAGTCAGCAGTAATATTTCTTGGGTATCAAGAGCCAGAAAATCATCCCCCACATCATCACAGCATCGTCCTTTAGTGTACCTTTTTAAAAAAAACAGCATGGCCCCACTGACTTACAGCACACTGTTTTATGCTAAAATCTGACTCTTAAACTGAAATATTATTATGTGAAAAAACTGATTCCTGCACTTGCAGGCTTCATGCGCCTGTGTTCACTGGAGCCAATATTTCTGGATTATTTCTCACTACATTTCATTTAACACTTGAATTAGATTCAGCTGTATCTCTCAAATATTCTCAAAAGTAAATTAGCTTCAATTTTGAAATCACATTATGGAGGATTTTATGAGTGCTGTAAGACAGTGGTGAGGTGTGCTGTAGGTGGGGCAGAAGAATTCAAGGTGGAGGTGGGTCTGCATCAAGGATCGGCTCTGAGCCCCTTCTTGTTTGCTCTAGTGATGGACAGGACAACAGATGAGGTTAGACAGGAGTCTCCATGGACTATGATGTTTGCAGATGACATTGTGCTTTTGTAATGAGAGCAGGGAACAGGTGGAGAAAAATCTAGAGAGATGGAGGTATGCTCTGGAAAGCAGAGGAATGGAGGTTAGCTGCAGAAAGAGAGAATACATGTGTGTAAATGAGAAAGACCCAAGTGGAACGGTGAGGCTACAGGGAGCAGAGGTAAAATTGCAGGACTTCAAGTACTTAGGGTCAACAGTTCAGAGCAATGGACAGGAGGTGAAGAGGCGTGTGCAGGTTGGAACAGATGTGTCAGGTGTGTGGTGTTATAAAAGAGTCAGCAAGAATGAAAGGAAAGGTGTTAAAGATGGTGGTGAGACTAGCAATGCTCTATGGCTTAGAGACAGTGGCACTGAAGAAAAGCAGGTAGCTGTTGCTGGGCAAAAGTCAGGGCAAAGTGGGGGAAAAAAGATAGATGCGGTTATGAACAGTTAGCTAAATGTTGTACAGTGCGATAATTAGCTAAGTTCATCTCAGTAATGTCAGGATGCCTCAGTATAACATTAAGTAGAAACAATCCAGCCTCACATACAGTATAACACTAACTGTCTAAAATACCTTTAAGCTAACTGAAACATATTTTATTATTAAAATAAATAAACTTACCCAGAATAAAGAATCCACAAAACAGCCACCCCTTGATGCAGTTTGATAGTGTCAGTCCGGCGGTGGAATGTGGAGGTTTTACCAAATCATGTGATTGCAGCTCAGGGAAGGTAAATTACAACTTGAGTATTTTTAGATTCAGTCTCAAAAGTTTTCAAGAACACAATGTTACCTGTTCCTCAACAAATACCACTGTAAGAAGTCAGGCCAACAACACAATATTAATTCATTCAACATTTATCTAGTTGGATTTTTTACATTAGTAGAAACTCTCATCTAATAACATGCCTACCAACAGGGGAGGGTGGAGCAAGCATGTGCTCCCTACAATGCATGTAAAGTCAATCTTTTTTGAACTTCCACTGATGCAGTGTCACACTAAAGTGTAAGAGTACACCAGTTGTTTGTTCTTGTTACTTTCTTGTGACTGTGACATTGGATTAGTGATAAAGAAAAGGGTTATATTTTAGTAAATATGTGAGTGACCAGAGCTGACATGTTGAATACTACAGGATCAAAATGTTGAATACACTGTATCCTCTTGATTAACACATTATCACTGATTATCAATTATATACTAGTAAACTGGTGACAGGATCATGGGCATGCCGATGCTGATACCACAGAAAAGACACTGCAGCACAAATCGCTCAAAAAAGTCAGCCATGGAATGCACCGGACAAACTATTCAGATCTACCCCACAACCCACAGCACCCAAACGATCCATCAGTAGGGTCCTGGGGCCAGAGCTGCCCATGCAGCATAAGTGTAACCTACACAATACTAGACATAATGTTTTGCGTTGTAATGTTATGGCTGATTGGTGTATATCCTTGAATGATCCTCATGTGAGGGCCATTAGGTATAATTGTTTTTTCGAAACGTCTTTCTGTTTGACGATGTTGATTAAGTTCATAGTTATCAGGTGCTAATAAAGAGAAACAGTGCAGAAACCATACAGAAAATGCAATGTACACAATAGTACAGTCCAGGTCTCAGGAGGCTATAAAAAGTAGATGCTTCTAATGGGCTAAAATGTCTTTCTACAAGTAAGAAAATAAAATCACATAAAATTAACATTTTAAACATTTTGCCATCTTAAAACAGAACTCATTTAGGATAATGACTACTTAAAATGGACACTATAATTTTATAAAGTTATTACTCTGGCTAAAAAACTAACTAAATAAAATAAATAAAGTTTTAAAAACACTGCAAATATACGCATCACTGCAAGGCTTGTGGGCACATTTAACAAATCAGTGCCAGCCATACAATCTGTTTCTATTATGTCCCCCCTCCACCCCTCATTTTGGGCTCTGCCTCAGGGGTTTGCCCCAGTAGACTAAATTGAATGAGCCAGTGCTAATTAATGACAAATTCTGCAACAGAGGGACCAAAAATATTTAACTCCATCCGTGGAGAGCATAACTAAACAGATGGAGACAGTATAATCTGCTTATTATCTGAAGGTAATACATGTATAGGGCAGGAAGTCTCCCAGGGGATTATGGAATGATAAATAAAAGTTTATGGTGGATGGAAAAGATCGCATTCTGTTTATGAAGATACAGATATAGAAATGTTTTTTTTTTTTTTTTTTTTTACTTTTCTCTGTCTTGCCCTTTTCTAACCACCATGAGGAGACACTGTTACCATGGTAACCCAACTACTTAGGTATAATTTATCTTTGTGAGTCTTTGTAAATAGAAGCCCAGTTCTCGCTCAAATGCTAAAGGTTCCTCAGAAAGACAAAAAAGCAACTAACCAAAGGGCTTGGGGGAAAAAATTCAATTGTTTGAGACTCTTTTAATTAATTTAACACTAATCACCAGTCGACCCTCTTTCATACTCAGATGGAATAATACTTGGTCTTTGTTAATTAGATTAAACTACACTTTTTTTTCTATCCTGACTACCTTCAGCTGTAGATCTGGGAATTGATTAGGCTTGGAAATTTTTAATCTCTTTCAAATCACCAGAGGGAAATCCAAGAAAATGATGGCATGCAAAGGCTCCAAAAATAGTTATTGCCCAGTCTCCAAAGAGAAATCACTACAGAAATATATTTGCATGTGATTAACTTTAGGGTAATTACTGTGCATTATTACTGACTGATGATAACTCAAGACTGTAATAAATGCATAATGTATACCAATATTTTTTTCCTGTTAGAGTTCTGCTGTAGTATTTAACTCATGTATCAAATAACTTAGGGGCATAACCAGGTCTTGTGGAATAGGTCTTAACAGTGATGTGCCTTTTTTTCAAACAGAACTCACTGGCTCTTGGGAAACTAAATTTAAAGTGTTCTTAAATGTGTTTTTTATCCACTCACCATTGTAAACAAAACACAGTCTAGAGATTGTGAGAGTGCAATTCCCCGTTGCCTTTCTTTAAGTACTTTAGACAATTTGGTGGCTGGACTGCCACATGCCACTTTTGTTGTTCTGAAACCTTTGATTATGGCTTTAAAACGCAGTGCCCAAGGGAAAGTGCTCTATTACCTGCCTCAATTCTTGTGGACACTCATTCATTTGTGGCGAGATGTGGTGTGTGAGTAAGACAAGATGAGTGAGGGGATATTTAGCAAGCAGTTGAGACTCTGTGTGACCTTTGAATTGCCTCATGGCAAAAGCTGCTCTGTGCTTGTCCAGTCCCTAGACAGACCAGACTGTGGAAAAGATGTTGTGACATGGAGGTAAAAAGGAATTTTCACAGCAAAAACAAGCACAATGAAGATCTTAAACATTCCTCCAACTTTTATACTCTTTCTTTAAACGGCATTGCTTTGCTTTGAAAGTATTGTATTTGAATGACATGGCTGAATATTTTGATGGGTTTGACATTTTCTTAGACTTCTTCATTCCTTAGTCAAGAACATGTTTTTCTTCAAACCAAAGCAAATTAAAAAATGTTAAAGTTACATAACAGTTAGGACTAGATCTGAAATATTCAGGTAAAACTCGAAAAAACTTGAATATCGTGCAAAAGTTAATTTATTTCAGTAATGCAACTTAAAAGGTGAAACGAATATATGAGGTAGACTCATTACATGCAAAGCAAGATAGTTCAAGCCATGATTTGTCATAATTGATATGATTATGGCTTACAGCTCATGAAAACCCCAAATCCACAATCTCCGAAAATTTGAATATTGTGAAAAGGTTCAATATTCTAGGCTTAAAGTGTCCCACTCTAATCAGCTAATTAAGCCATAACACCTGCAATGGGTTCCTGAGCCTTTAAATGGTCTCTCAGTCTGGTTCAGTAGGAAGCACAATCATGGGAAAGACTGCTGACCTGACAGTTGTGCAGAAAACCATCATTGACATCCTCCATTAGGAGGGAAAGCCTCAAAAGGTTATTGCAAAAGAAGTTGGATGTTCCCAAAGTGCTGCATCAAAGCACATTAATAGAAAGTTGTGTGGAAGGGAAAAGTGTGGAAGAAAAAATTGCACAAGCAGCAGGGATGACCGCAGCCTGGAGAGGATTGTCAGGAAAAGGCCATTCCAAAGTGTTGGGGACTTTCACAAGGTGTGGACTGAGGCTGGAGTCATCAAGAGCCACCACACACAGACGGATCCTGGACATGGGCTTCAAATGTTGTATTCCTCCTGACAAGGCGTGACTGAATAACAAAGGTCAGAAGCATCTTACTGTACCTGGGCTAAAGATAAAAAGAACTGGTCTGTTGATCAGTAGTCCAAAGTCCTCTATTTCTGATGAGAGCAACTTTTTCATCTCATTTGGAAACAAAGGACCCAGAGTCTGGAGGAAGAATGGAGAGGCACACACTGCAAGATGCTTGAAGTCCAGTGTGAAGTTTCCACAGTCTGTGTTGATTTGGGGAGCCATGTCATCTGCTGGTGTTGGTCCACTGTGATTCATTAAGTCCAGGGTCAACGCAGCCGTCTACCAGGAGATTTTGGAGCACTTCATGCTTCCTTCCGCAGAAGGGGATGGGGATGCTGACCTAATTTTGCAGCAGGACTTGGCACCTGCCCACACTGCCAAAAGCACCACAACCTGGTTCAGTGACCGTGGGATTACTGTGCTTGATTGGCCAGCAAACTCGCCTGACCTGAACCCCATAGAGAATTTATTGGACATTGATAAGAGAAAGATGAGGGACATGAGTCCAAACAATGCAGAAGAGCTGAGAGCCGCTATTGAAGCATACTGGTCTTCCATAACACCTCAGCAGTGCTTCCATGCATACTTATACTTTTCAGAGGGCCGATATGTTCTATGTACAATCCTTGTTTTATTAATTGTATGTAATATAAACATTTTCTGAGATTGTGGATTTGGGGTTTTCATGAGCTGTATGCCATGATCATCTCAATTATGACAAATCACGGCTTGAACTATCTTGCTTTGCATGTAATGTCCTGGGGGCACTAATGGTGAATCCTTTGGGTGTTGTGGGCTGTAGGTCAGGGCCATCATGAGCCTTGGGTGGCCATGCTCCTGTCACCAGATTACTGATACCGTATGTGATTGCTAATAGATGTTATTCAATTCACCTGGGGTGTTGTGGCTGATCAGTGTATATAACACTGATCTAAACAGTTACATTTGGGTATTTTACACAGTACAGTATAAATAATAATGTAAGTTTGCCATTTCTTATTGGATGAGAATATACATTATCCATTAGACAATAAATCAAATCAAAACCTACAATTATTCCTCCTGATCACTTTCTTAACTTAAGTAGCAACAATAACAAAAATTGAAAGAAAGAAAGAAAAAAAGAAAGAAAGAAAGAAAGAAAGAAAGAAAGAAAGAAAGAAAGAAAGAAAGAAAGAAAGAAAGTCATCATCTACCTACAAAATTAAGAAAATGTTCTTGTGCTACAGTGGTAGTTGGTGAAAAGGTTAAAAACTATTGATTACTGGTTAATGGCATCATTTTAAAAACACAAGTATGTACTGTGTATGCAGAGCTGTCTACAATAGACAAGTACACACTGCAAAGGCAAAAATGTCACACTCTAATGCCTTTTGCCTTGCTTATGACTTGGCATAATTGTGATAAGCTTGTGCAATGTCACAACATTAATTTTTCTTCATAGTCACAATAATTTCTCTCCAGGATCTGATATTGATGACAGGAAAATTCAGACTGCTGTGGAAAGTCTTCTCCAGCACATCCCAAAGATTCTCAAAGGGGTTACAGTCTGGACTCTATGTGTGGTCAATCCATGTGTGAAAATTATGTTTCATGCTACCTGAACCACTTTTTCACAATTTGACTCAGATGAATTGTCATCTTGGAGAATGCCCGTGCCATCAGGGAAGAAAAAAGATCCATTGATGGAAAAACCTGGTTATTCAGTATATTCTGGTAGTCAGCTGGCCTCTTGTTTGGACACATAATGTTGCTGAACCTAAACCTGATCAACAGAACACTTGTACAGTAGGCACTAGATGGATGCCTTGTTGCACTATGCACTAGAGGGCTACATCACTTCATCAGTCTCTTTTCTTATCCTGATGCTCCCATCATTCTGGAACAGAGTAAATCTGGATTCATGAGACAACATGACCGATGCTCCACATTCCATTCTTTATGCCCCCTAGCAAATAAAAACTTTTTTTGTGTGTGTGTCACTGTGGTCATGAGTGGGTTTCTTAAGGCTATACAGGTGTTTAGCCCCAATCCCTTAAGTTCTCTTCACATTGTACGTATGAAGAGTAGACATATCAGTGAGTTCTACTTGTTTTGTTTTTTTTCCTTTTTTTAATGATTTTATTTTTACTAAGCATTTTAATGATCTCTCATCATTCACATTCATGAGTTTTCTGACCATACAGTATTTCTTTCTTAAAGATAATGATTCACCACTATTGGTGTATCTAGTTGCATTTTTCCGTTCTCAACCCAGTTTTAGTAGTTTCCTTAGTTGTTTTCTTTTCTTGATGCTGTTTAGCTACTCACTGCATCAGTTAACATATTAATAACATTAATCACAATAATCAGAATAAAAAAAAAACATATCAATCCCTGAAGTAATTATCTAATCTATTAACTATTTGCCTGTAATACTTGTATTTATTGATTGAATGATTAATTGATTGATTGGTCAGACAGTGTAAATTCAACAAATTGTCAATTGCTATGCTGGTGACACATTAAATAAAACACACACACACACACACACACATTGCCATATACTGTATGATAAACAATTTATCTTTAAAGGGGAGAATATGTGGCTAAGTTGAGCTTTTTGTGAAATGTTATGAAAATCCCACATAACCAACCATTGATTACTCTAAAGTAAAAGTAAAGTTACAAGTATGAAAGTGTGAAAACAAGTGTGAAACAATGTGAATGCTCTAAGACATGGTGTGACCAGCCACTAAGACATGGTGTGACCAGCCAAGCAATGCTAGAGGGAGTGTGGTGCAGTGCAGGGCGTGATAAGTGCTTTGAGGTAGTTGGGTGCTGGCCTGTTTTGGCCTTGTAGGCAAGCATCAGAGTTTTAAATCATTTGCGGCAGCTACAAGAAGCCAACGGAGGGAGAAAAGTAACAGGATGGTATGGGAAAATTTAGGAAGATTGAAAACAAGTCCTGCAGCTGCATTCCAAAACAGTAGCTGAGATTGGATAGCAGACAGTGGCAGACCTGCCAGATGTGAGTTACAGAAGTCCAGTATTGAATGACAAGGGACTGGACAAACATCTTCTAGGTCTATTTGCATATAAATGGATTAATTATTCTGAAGTTGCAAAAACCAAATCTACATGAGAGTGTCAGATTAGCAATGTGAGCAGAAAAAGACAGTTCAATGTCCTCAGTTACCTGAACGTTGCGTGCATTGCCTGAATGTGCAATCTTAACATTTTCCATGGTGATCATAAGATCCTGACATGGAAATTAATCACCTAGACATAACAGCAGTTCAGTTTTGTTAGGATTAAGTTTCATCTGATGAGCTGGCATCTAAGATAAGATGTCTGCCAGATATGCAGAGATCTAAGTGGAAACAGGAGTGTACATGAGTACTGAGCCTTCTGGGACACCAGTGGAGAGTCTGCATGGAGCAGATGTCATCCTATGTTGTGCCACAGGGTCCAAGACTTGTGAGGATGGATAGAAGAGTCTTGTAGCTGACTGTGTGTGGAGAGCTGTCTACAACAGGCATTTATAAATTCTATAAATTGTTAATTGCTCTGCCTGTGCACAACCAAATATCTTTAAATCTGCCCCCAAACTGCCATAAATGGTCAACAACTCCCCTTTAAAAGGGTGATTTTATGGCTATGTGGGTGTAATCTCTTGCCACAGGTACATTTACAACAAAAGCCTGTTGTAAAGGGCTGTGAATCCTACATACTGAACCACTCTTCCCTCTCTGGTAAGAGGTTCTTGTGCTCCTTTGAGCTAAGTTGTGTGTTGCCAATCTTGTGTAATTCATTTGATGTAGTTTAGAAGAATGAACTCAGAAAGAACAGAAGAAAACCAAGTACTGAGACCTGTGTGGCACCAGTGGTTAGTCTTCATGGAGCAGATGTCATGCCATGCTGTGCCACAGATTGAAAGACTTGGGAGGATAGACAAGATTCTTGTGTTTGACTGTGTCAAACACTGCTCAAAGGTTAAAGTTCAATCTCATGTTTTATTTACTGGTCCAGGAGACCATTTTGATATGACCACATGTGTTAAATTCAAGGCTGAGGAATCTTCCCTGACTTTTGGTATATAGTAACAATTTGAAATGTGTTTTCTTTGTCTTTTCCTAGTTAGAAGACAAAAATTCTAAGTTAACACATTTGTTCAATGCACTATAAATAAACACTAATCAGGCTGTCAACCCAGCCTCTAAATTTTCCAGATCCCTACCTGACCAAGCACCCATGAAATGCACCAGACAAACAAATCTAAACCCCAGAGGCTCCATCCCATCATCCACAGCACCCAAAGGATCCACTGCTGTGGTGTGCTGTGGTGCCAGACACCATAGCCCCTCCCAGTGGTCTTGTGGAGTCCTGCCCTGAGGGGCCAGAGCCATCCAGGCAGCACAAGGGGAACCTACACAATATTGGGCATAATGTTTTGCATTGTAATGTTATGGCTGATCAGTGTAGGCACCCTCTGACAATAAAGAATTAATCAATCACATTCTATTAATAGAATTGTGTTGCATAGTTTTTGGCTATAAATAGAATGTGGGGTAGTAATTTTAGTGGTCATTCTGCAACTTTATTTCAATTATGATGATTTATTACAGCAATATAAAATAAATATTTGCAATTTTTAACAAGTAAGGGATGTTAGAGGCCCCACTAATAATGTTATAATTAATTTAGTTATTTGAGTGTAAGCAAGTCATTTTAAGTAATAGCTGAAACTGACCTTAAAACATGAACTCATTATTTTTTTGTTATGTGAACTTTAACTGAAGTTGGATTCACTCTTGGTGTGGGATTTTTTTTTTTAAAGAATTGTTCTGGGACTAAAGGTCTCTGGTCAGGATATATTGCAGCTTTGTAGAAGCACTCATAAAAGATTAGACGGAGCTAGCTAATAGAGTCTAATCTCTTCAACAAAAATTAAACTTTTCTAGTAAAGGAAACCTATTCAGTTATGAGAAATTAATCCTCCACATTAAGTCCTTTGCCACCTTTGTTAGTCCAGGCAGACAAATTATTGTGAAATAATTAGAAAACACTACAGAACGTAGTAATTACATTGTTTCATTTTATTAAAATCTGTTTCATCAGATGTTTTAGGACTGTTTTTGTAGTGTTGTGTGGGATACCAGACACCTACAAGTCACTAGAGCGTGACACCTCATTGGAAGGATTTGCAGCCAAAATTTTGCAGTACTGCAGTGCTTCCCACACATTAGTTTAATGTGTTTACCATGTATTTCACACATAGATGTACTTAACAGCACCCTAGCACTTAGCACTGTGTGCCTGTGTGAGAGCAATGAAGACTGTGAGAATGGTTATAGACAGAGAGAAAAACTGGTGAGAAAATAATTTAACTTCACAGGTTTATAGTTCTTTTCTACAATTATCGATGTTTCAGTGCTGGTTAGTTAAACAGTGTTGTTTGCGACTGCTGCCCGACCTAACCTGTAGCTGCTCTGACTGCACTGCATATGGCTGACGCCTGAGGCAATCTGAGCTTTGCCTCTGGCGCAAAATCCCCTTGGGTGCTTATGTCATTGAACCCTCTCTTGACTGTGAGCAATCAATATTCCTCTAAATGTCATGAAATTCATGTCTCTGTGGCTAAAGAAAATATAGTTTTAAATGGACGAAATCTGAAAACACAGATATGAAATGAGAGCTGTGCTGCCAGCAGAGGTGTAAAGAGTACCTGAAAACCTAAAAGTACAGATACCTTACTGTAAAAATGACTCCATTACAAGTTACTGTACAAGTCACCAATTCCAATAAGACTTGAGTAAAAGTCCGATTTTAAGTATCCGATTTTAAAAGAACTTAAGTATTTTACTCGCACTGAATTTTGAATTATGGCGGCACGGTGGTGTAGTGGTTAGCACTGTCGCCTTGCACCTCCAGGGTCCGGGTTCGATTCCCGGCCAGGC
>JAQQZT010000002.1:8841964-8882568 GCA_030068275.1 Clarias platycephalus
TGTGTGTGTGTGTGTGTGTGTGTGTGTGTGTGTGTGTGTGTGTGTGTGTGTGTGTGTGTGTGTGTGTGTGTGGCAGAAACTTTCCAGCATATGGACACCACATCCAACCGAAAAATCTCAGCACAGGGGAGCCCCCAGGTGATCTCTACATCTCATCTCATGTGCCCCTGACCATTTCTGTAGCTGGAGGTTGACCTGTCTCTCTGCGGGCAGGGCTAATTTGCTGTGGAGATGTTCTTTCTCTGTGGCTTACATTTCTAAAAAGCCTCCTGTCTCTTGCCTGGGGAGCAAGTAAGATGGGTTTTCCATGTCTGAGAAGTTACTGTAAGCATATGCCTAGGAATGTTTCAGTCGAAGAGTTCAAGATGGGTTTGATTTGTTTTCTGTTCCACCCAAACATCCAAATGGCCTGGGGATATTACCATCTTCAAAATAGCTTGGACAGAAATTAATTCATTTATTCATGTAAAGTAACCATTTTATCATGTTCATATTCAGGTATGTCCTGACACAGAATCATTCACACCTAGGGACATTTTTGAGCAGCCTGTCCTCCTACCCGAAAGCTTTTGGAACATGACAGGCAACCGGAGAATCCACAGGGAACTCACATGACCATACGTATATGCAAAACTCCAGATGGACAGTAACCTGAGCTTGGGATCAAACCAGGGACCCTGGAGCTGTGAGACAGCATTGTCACCTACAGTACTTAAATCCCTTCACCTTGGACAGAAATATCTCACTCATCCACTTTCAAGAACACATTTATCTTGGCCAGGGTCACACTAGATCCTGAGAACACCAAATGTGAGGCAGGTATGAACACTGGATGGGATGCAAGCCAATCGCAGGCCATTAAACAAAATCTTACACCTTTACTCATTCACACCTCTCTAACTCACCTCATGTGCTCAACAGCCCGGAAGGAACAAAAAATTCCTTTCACTGGTTATATGTTTGTGTTCCATAAACAAAACAAAAAAATAATAATAATAAAAAATACACACACACGCACACACAAAAGTTCATTCCAAAGACCCAGAAGCTAGGAGATAGCAATGCTACCCATAGTATCACCATGCCGCCATCATGGCTTAACAAATAAAACATTCCTTTGAACTGCTCAGGAACAGGGACTGAAATGAAAATGAGAGCAAAAACCAAATCTTTTTTTCATTAACCATGTATTTCTGGTTAGAGTCATGGTAGATCCTGGGAAGACTAGGCATGCAGTATCTGTGTGATGCCAGTACATCCAAGGGCATTTGGACAGTACTGTGCAAAAGCCTTGAGTCAACCTCAATTTCTTCATACTTTGGCTCCAAAGAGCCAACTTTCTTGTATTTTAATGTAGTCTTGAGGAATAGTTCTCTAGGCTTCTTTAAGAACTTTTTTGGCTGTTATTTTGGCAAGTTTTCTGCTCTTATTTTCATTTCAGTCCCTGTTCCTGAGCAGTTTCAGACAAATGTTTTATTTGTTAAGCTACATAGTGACGTATCAATCATTCAAACATAAAATAAAAACATAATTTAAGTCATGAACCAGTGAGAAACAGGTGAAGATGATAACAGATGATCAGGCTGGTGATGATGAATGGTGAGTGGTTGGAACAGATGAGAGTGGAAATGAGGTTGCTGCTTAGGATGTTACATAAACATGCAATTTTTAAATTGCATCTTGAGGCACTTTGCAGCCTGTTGCAGTAAAACATTTGTTCCCATTTCTTTAATTTAATCTTTGTAATTTCATTTCATTTCATTTTGTTTCATTTCATATGAAGGAATAACGGGGGGCTCAAGACTTTTGCACAGTGCTACCAATGTCCCTAAAATATCTATTCAATATTTTCACTTTTCCTTACTTACATTACTTAGCTGCACCAAATGCATGAACATTGAATGACTATGTGAAAAACATGTAGTTCTTAGTAGACACATACAGCTTAGATAGCAAAGCAAGATTATTTAAAATATCAAATGCCCAGGTGAAGTTTTGGAAATGTTAAATAAAACTCAAATTATTCAATTTCTATATAAATTTAAAGAAAAAAATGTGTAAGCAAAACTGTCCGTTTGAGCTCCATAGATTACTTGCATATGCGTTTATGCATCTGATTGTATCCATACATGAACACACGACTGTAAATTTCAGGAAACATTACAACTCCCTACGGCCTCATGCATTATCAGATCTGCTCCTAGACGCTGTTGAGCAATCATATAATCCATAACATATGCAAGAAATAAGATTAGGCCAAAACACAGTATTGTTGCTTTTTTTTTTCGATGCTAGACTGTACATATAATATAAAAAAAGTATGTGCCAAAAAGCTACTTCTTAAGTTTATGCAACATGGAAATGACCAATCCTGCTTCCCCAAAAACATCAAGTTGCTGACATCAATCGTTTTGGAGATATGGTTTTATATATGCCCCAAAAACAGCCATTTTTCTGTATTATAATGTCTCACTTTAAAAAATACTACTACTAATAATAATTTATGCAAATTATTCATATTTCTTTATGAGTAATGATACTAAAATTGTGTAAGCTTAGAAGCATAAGCCCTGTAAAATTGTTGCTTAAATTAAAGCATTCCGGTTTTTGGTAAAAGTCTATAATTAAAAAAAAAAAACCTGTAGTGTCTGTAACCATGTCAAATTCATGTTGCAATATTCTAATAATATTGCATTTTAAAATAATACACTTTTTCAGGTTTATGTTTTTTCTATGTGAAATCTAAATTTGTTACGTTTAATTTGAATGAGAATTAAGATTATTAAAAGCTTTGAAACAAAAAAGTTACGGACACTACATAAAAAGGCATTCAATTGAATTTAGCCAATGTGTCTCTTTTTATCTGATAAACATATAAATGTGTATGCATATTTACAAAAAACAAAGCATGGATTGGGATATAAGAAGCACTAAGTATTATGAAAAATGGTTTTACATGGCCCTAACTGAAAATTCACTTTTTGACCAAGGTGAGACACTTTTTTAGCACAGATACCATGTTTTAGTCGATTAAAAGGGCACCACCAGGTATGCGACACTTTTGGGGAAAAAATTAAGAAGAAAAAAAATTCTATTTCCACTAAATGATAGTGTTATTAATATATTAGACTTTTACACTGAACATGTATGAGCTCATTGAACTTTCTGTGACAGTAAGCTTTGGAAGATATTAGCACAACTGTGTGCAAGAACTGGCTTGCAGGCCTTTTTGCATTGGAATGTATATACACAGCTTTCTTGCTTTTTGAGCCAAATGGGGGGGGGGGGTATAATGATTATTTGTTTCATAGCTGAAAGGGAGAGGGAGTGTCTGTAGTATTTAATAATGACCTTGAAATATAAACCAAAGCTTCCTGGGTATTAATGATAATAATGTTTGGCTTAAAAAAGAATACAAAAATATTTAACATTTAGTGCTTTTACAAATGCTTCAACCAAAAAAAAAAATTATTAACAGGCTTCCATTAGATAGTAAAGTGTGTTGGTCTATCTACTAGCAGCGCATGAGAATGTCTGAGTGTGTTTGTTGTGTATGAGTTGAAGCTGTTGACAAAGCCACTTAAAACCCTGCAGTTGTCTCTACACGGTTGTTAAAATGTCATGCCTTGGCAGGGGTCATGAATGCATGTAAACCACCAGTAATCAAAAGAGCGCAATTTATTTGTTTACACAGTACTTGTCAAGTGAAAAGGAAATGCATATGCTGGAGATATCGTGTGCATGCCTGTAGTGCAGCCTAGCACGTGTGTTTGTGTGTATGTGTATGTCTTTGTGTGTGTGTATATGTGAGAGCAAACACAGGTCAATGAGACAGTATATATAATACACTGAATAAACATACCAACCCAAATATCATGACAGGACATGCTAATGTATGATATATTAGTAGATAAATAATTCATTCACTTCAATGTCTAAATATTTGGCCATCACGCTCTGTTACCAGTTTTAGGAAACAACTGCAGTACTGGATTATTCAATCATATGGTGATCATATAAACATGATGCCTCGATTTTGGCATCATAATGATTTTATTTCTGTTTCTTGCCATTGGTTGATTTTTGCACATACACACACTCATTCTCTACACGGCTTATCCTGTACAGAGTCATGCTAGGCCTGAAACCAGAACACCCAATAGAAACCCATCAAGACCAGGGAGAACACGTACACAAGCATACAGATCCGAACCATCAACCTGGAGGCGCGAGCCCACAGTGCTAACCGTTATTCCACCACGCTGCCCTATTATACATGCAATAAAAATTAGTTCAGAGAAAGCATAAGAAGAAGAAGAAGAAGAATTTGCTCCATGTAGAATACTCAGCAACATCTAAAGATTCAGTATATGACCTACAGATGAACCCTTTACAGCTAAGCCAATCCAGGCTTAAATGTGCTGACTCTAAACTAAGTAAGTAACTATGTAAGCAACATTTATGGTCCCAAAGAATAAATGCATCCTGTTCTAATGGAGGGTCTGTTAACAGAAATAGTCAACATTATTCCCGCTTGGAACAAAACACCTAGTGCATCTTCAGAGCATGCAAACAGCATCTGGAAACTGCAGGAAGCCTGGGTGAATGTTTTCCATGATCAGAACATGTGGGTCCATTGAGGAGATCCTGAACAGATGGTTGCCAGATCACAACCCTCTGTATCTGCTGCTATAAGAGTTAGAGCCTGGAAACAGTAGCTTATTATCAGTGAAATGTCACAATTAAAAAAAAAAAAAAAAGATATTTGCAAATAAATTATTTGGGGGGACATAAAATGAGTAATAGAACACATCGAGATAGTTTTTGGAATTTTTTTGTTGTCTGTTTGTGCACCCATCACATGAAAACTATTCATATATATATGTTACCTCAAGCTCGGCCAAACCCCATTCAAATCGTTCAGTAGTTTTCACGTGATGGGTGCACAAACAGACAACAAAAAATTCCAAAAACTATCTCGAAAAAATAATTAGTTCATCTCAAAATTCAACAAGTGGTGCTGTACTGTACATTTATGAGTGTGCAATTAAAATCTACATAAACGCAGTCACACCTTCATTATTCACACCATAACACGTAAAAATTACAACAAATGCCGTTGTGCATGTGCCACGCGAACAAAGTCACGGACACATCTAGTATATACAGTATACAGTAAAGTGAAAGAAAAATTATGAATGGTAAAAAATAAAAGTTCTTTTACAAATATCTGAAAAATAGGGCTTACATTTGTATTCAGCCCTGAGTCAATACTTTGTAGAACCACCTTTCGCTGCAATTACAGTACAGCTGCAATTCTTTTGCCGTATGTTTCTACCGGCTTCGCACATTTAAAGAGTGAAATTTGTGCCCATTCTTCTTTGCAAAATAGCTCAAGCTCAGTCAGATTGGATGCAGAGCGTCTGTGAACAGCAATTTTCAAGTCCTGCCACAGATTCTCAATTGGATTTAGTTCTGGACTTTGACTGGGCCATTCTAACACATGAATATGCTTTGAGCTATACCATTCCATTGTGGCTACAATTCTTTTGGGTCCCTCTGTGAATACAAAGAGGAAATGTGGTGTAGTGAGCTGTTGGGAAACTAGATTAAATGATTTAATAGAAAAATACCATTTTGGACAGCAGAAAGCTCAAAAGTACAACTGATATGCCACACTGCCATCAAGCAAGGTGGAAACAAATTGACTTACACACAATTGAATTAGCAATACACCCATGATATAGGAGCAAATTAGGTTTGTGTCTAAATAGTTATAGAATCCACTGAGGTCTACACGCACTGGGCTATTCAGTTATCCTGTAACTTCAGACCAGGTTAGAAGAAAATCTGATGAAATCCAGGTCTAGCAAAGTGGCACTGTCTGATGCTATTGAGATAAAATAATTTAAATTATATATTTCATTTGAGCCATGGCCTGGAAAAGGTTCTTTTCATGGTAAATGATAAATGCATGTGGTCCACGTCTACCTCGGGCAACCTCTGGCTGTAACACCCATGTATGGAGGGAAAACTAATATGAGTTTACTAATATAATGTTGTTGTGCTTTTATTCTATCTAACACAATGGTATTAGTGTAGTGTGAGGATTGTGGTTTCCAGAGCAAACACCCCAAGGGCGTCTATCATTCTGTAATGACCCTGTGGTACAGTATGTAGCAGACATGGCGATGAACAACACATAGGAACCATAAGGGACTGTAATGGGTTACCTGATCAACTTGTACAGATCTGTCAAATGTGGCGTTATGGTATCCCTTATTACATCCTGAGCTGACGTTTCTGTCTGTGTGTTTTTTTTCTAGGTGTCCTCCTCCTGTGTTTACACAGGTTTCCTCAAGATTCTCTAGTTTCCTCCTGTTCTCCATAAACATACATGCAGGCATGTTTGCTATTTTCCTGTAGATGTGAATAAGAGGACAGGAAGTTCGTCAGCCAAACCTCAATTATCTCACAGAAAACTGAAAAAAAAAAAAATATATATATATATATATTTCTTATAACATACAGTACTTTGATACCTATAACTATTAATATATTTAATCAAAATTTGTTCATGTACTATGTGATTAATTATTATTCTTTATTTATGAATGTCTTATTTAAAATACAGAATATTTTATTTTTGAACCTGCTTGAACCTGACTTCACTGGTTACAGTCAGATCCATTAATATTTCCACAAGGACACTATTTCAGTATTTTTTTTTCCTCTGTACACCACCAAAATGGATTTGAAGATGTGTACTGAAGATACTGAAGATGTGATTGAAATGTAGACTTTCAGCTTTAATTGAAAACATTTAACAAAAATTATTATTGCATTCATTCTTTAATAATTACAGCCAAGTCCTTCCATTTTCTCAGGCTCAAAAGTAATTAAACAATTGAATCATAAACAGTTCTGGCTTGTTTCTTAGTTATTTCATGACAAAAAAAGGATAAAAAAGTCGGGCCTTGATCCCAAGTGTTGAATTTGTATTTTGAACAGGAACTCTCAATATGCAGCCCAAAGAAGTGTTGATGCCAGTGAAGTAGGCCATCATTAGATTTAAAAAAATAATAAATAAAAAAAAACAGACTTGTCAGAGACTTTAGGAGTGATCAAATTATTAATGTGGTATATTTAAAAAAAAAAAAAAAAAAAAAAAAGAAGAAGAAGAAGAAGAAATGACCTGGTGAGCTTAGCTCCATTAAAATTCATGGAAGACAACAAAAGTGGATAACAGAATTCTTGAATTAGTGAAGGAAAAAACGTTCACAACATCAGGCCAAGTCAACAATATACCAACCTAATTCAGTGTGTTCTTCACTTGGCCTGATGTTCGGAAGGGTTTTTTCCTCCACCAATTCAAAAACAGATATGTTTGATTGACAAGATAAACTTGTACCCAAATGATTGGAAAAAACAAAGACTAATGCTTCAATGCATACCACATCATCATCAAACATGGTGAAAGTGGTGTTATGGCATGGGCATGTATGGTTGTCAACAGAACTATCTCCCTCATGTTTATTGGTGATGGGACTGCTGATAGAAGTAGCAGGATAAATTCTGGAGTGTACAGAGCAATACTTTCTGCTCAGATTCAGTCAAAGGTGCAAAGCAAAGGAATGTTATTAAAATGTCACAGAATGCAAAACTGAGGTACAGCATTTCCTGATGTTCACGGATTCCACACTTCATGTAGTCATTTATTTTAATTAATAATTCTACTATTTATGACTCCTTGTTTGTCCAATTAATTTGAAACCTTAAATTGTAAAAGTTTTAAGAATCATTTTTGCTAAATCCCTTAAATTAAACCAGAAAATCTACACTTCAATCTAATCTTGATTGCTTTATATCAAATGCACTTTGTTGTTGTATGTACAGTATACAGTAGATGTCTACATCAGGTTCCCTCTGCAGAGCTCAAATCGATCAGCCAAGGCATTTTGACACACATGTCAACATGACATGTTTTCTTCTTGCTTTCTGTCTTGTCCTTTCTCTTTCATTTGCCCTGTGATTCTCTCCCCATCTTTCGACTAAGTATTATGCAGCTGCTTTAGTTCTCTGCGATGACCCTTCATGCTTTTGGCCATCTTCCACTACAGTGCTGAGAAATGTCAGGTAGCTGCACTGACCTAGAAGCTCTAATGAAGCCTTTTCCATGTGTTTGATGTCGTCTCACTGCTGGAGTGCTGGCATTCTATTTCTGTCAGCAGGTCTCAGAAAACTCTGATTACACTGATTTCAAAGCTCCCAAAGATCCATCCTCTAACGATGTGTAGCTCTGAGCTGGAATCAATGTTTGGCCAGTCTACAGCAAATGCCATCTAGTCCTTTCAACAACTGATTATAAGAATGCCATGCCATTACTATGACTCTACAGAATGCATGAATCATACCTCTATGAACTGAATCAAGATCACTCCATGATTAAACCCTGTAGTGAAATGAGACTATAATATGTAAGGATTAACATATGGTGGACTCTTTTGTTAGAAGAAAAAAATCTGGTGCCACAATGGTGTCATGTTCAGGTGTGACAAATTCAAATATTTTTCCATAACAACACAGTCTGTTATTCTTCTTGTACAACTGTGATTTATCGGTTCATTAAAAATGTATGCAATAAACCATTATGCTTTTACTGTTTATAAATAGATTTACTTGAAAATCTGTGAAGCAAGTTAAGTCAGGTTATCACATGCTATAGCAACTGTGCTTTTTACTTACTCACTTTTTTTTAAACAGCATTTAATATGATATAGATTTCAAATATGGTCAGGATTTCATATGTGTATTTTGGACATTTGGATGATCCTGTGGACATTCACAAGTGTACTTGCACTGCTTCTTTATTTATAAATTAGTAATATATTACGGAGACTTCCTTCAGGAATTCTCATTGTAATTAAGTCTATTTTCACACCATAATGTGCTTAATACTCAGCCAAGAAACATGCTGTTAAAACAAAACAATATTTCTGCAGTGAACCCCTGACAGCATCTATAATGCAGCTCCACCTAAGGCAATGTTATTTTATTTAGTCCACATCCCATCATGGGACCATTATGCTAAGTCCTTTAATCTGTTGTGTAAAATATGATGACCCAGGCTAGCGCCGTTGTTCCTATCACACTATCTCTGGTCATAAAACAGCATGAGGCCATTCTCTGAGTTGTCCAACTCTATGAATTTCATACTTAGTTCCAAGACTCAAGAGACCTTCAGATCTTGAGAACTGCCAAAGTGTGGCTCCAGCTTCTTAGAGACTAATCATCATCATGTGCTCTTCTCCTACTTTGTTTGACACACCATAGGCCTTGATTGAAACTCGGCTTTTAACGTTGGCTGGAGTTGCAGTGGTTGAGAGAAGAGTTCGGATCCAGACTGGCAGGTGAGATCTTTTAAAAATGCCAGACATCTTTTATGCCAGACAGTTTTTATTTGTGAATGATGAAAAGCCATGCAGCTGAGTAACACCTGTTGACACAGATGCTGTGCCCTGAAAGAAAAAAATATCCACCCCACCTTTTGCTTTAGGTGGCATGGTGTTTTAATAAAGAACATCAGTCTTAGAAGGCTAAAGCCCTAAAATCCACTGTTTTGCTATCCTTGAATAAACTGTCAACTGTTTATCAAAAATGTCATGACCAAAACCATGTATGAATCACGTATAACTATCCCCACCTGTCCTGAATCTCTTGCTCCATCCAAATAAAGCTATAGAATGCATGTATGAGTTATGAAATCAGCACATGGCCGGTTTTCTCTTTGCAGAAAATCCATGGTAAGGAGGAAACTTGGCTGGAGTTTCAGGTGTATATATGGATGAAGACCCTCTTACACTATAGCAGCATGGGAAATGCACACCCATTCAATTTCTCAGGGGCCTGAGATCAGTTTAGTGAGGGTGGGGAATCTGGGGCAGCCTGTCAAACTCTCCAGATTGAGGATAATTTGTCCAGATTTATACTGCATGTCTGGGCTTCATCAGTCATCAAAAGTCGATCAGCAAGTGGCATCTGTTAAAAAAAAAAAAAAATTTTATCCATCAACCACAGTCAAAGTAGCTGTGACAGAGCAGTATGTTATAATATTCTGTAAAGAAATAAAGCGTTTTAAATTAAAAATGCATGTTATATTTATGTAGACAATAATCAATATGGGGCTGTATTCCGAGTTGAATAAAAAAAATTTGAATATTTAATATAGCTATGGATTTAAATGCTACTTCAACAGTACTCCAAGGTCTAAGTAGTTTAGATGGAGTTAGTCTAAAATAGATGTGTGTCTTAGTTCCACAAAATGATGTCATGATGTTTTTTAAATCAAGGTCAAGGTGTTGGTCTATACACTATTAAAATCCTAGCCTACACTTTGTAGATAATTGGCGTGTTCATAACAAGCCACTCGAAACTCCTCTTAAGCCACTGTGTTAACCCATCTTTAAATATGAAAACATTTCCCATAGGAATATTGACATGGGTTTCAGACTTAAGACACAGAATCAGAATTCCATGTTTATTTGTATAGTGCTTTTCACAATGAACCATGTCCTAAAGAAGCTTTACAAAAATAAAAAATGAGGAAGTCGGAGTCAATGCTGGTATTGAAAAACTCCCTGAGATCAACATGAAACCTTAAGAAACCTTCAGATGAGTCAAAAAAGAAACTATCCACAATTGGGTGATCCCAGATAGCATGACTATAAATAAATCCCTACAAGGCTAGTTGGTGTTCCCAAATTGCCCGTATGTGTGGATACGCACATGAGTGTTGACCAGAGGTCCTAGCACGGTCACAAAATGAGAACAAATCCAATGGTAATCACCATTGGCCTCCACAGTCCCTAGTTGGACTACAAAGGTTCCTAGCTGGATCGGATGGATGGAAATTTGAAGTTACCTAGTATTTGGTGATGGAGACTTGAGTACAAAACTGTTAATAGGTCAGGTTACCTTTGTTTTTTTTCTCGATTCCTCATGGATCGAGGAAACCATGTATGTAAGCTGTTTTTGTGTTCTGGTTCATTCTGAAAGAATGAACTTTCTCTAGATGTCCAGACAAATGAGTCACTGGCAATTATTAAGCAAAGACTAAAGACCTATCTATTTTTGTTTTTGACTGATGATACTTCTAGGTAGTAACCTAGATATGTAACCCAGTGTAATGATACATCAAATGATGGAACCTTTTTAAGTCACTCTGGATAAGAGCATCTAAATTTAAATGTAATTTCAATTTTAGTCCTCAAACTATTCAAGCAATTGCAGTCATAGGCTAACATAGTGAAACTGCTTGTATCAATCCTTAAGTAGAACTGTTCTCAATTATCACATAAATCTTCAAACAGACCATTTGGAGCCATTCTCAGCAGCAGGTAGTGGTCTCCATGTGATGAGAACACTAGGATGCATCAGACCAGTCGGAGGGTTGGGATCACTTACAGTAGAATGGTAGAGAGCGCGATGTGTAGAGATTCAACTGACTGTATTTAAGAAATCCCTTATTTCAATTATAAACCTGTAGGATTACTGTTTATACTGAAAAAAAAAATACATCTTTGTCATTTATTGTATATGAAAATGTTGAAAACATCTCACCTCAGCAATTGGGAATACACCATTGTGATATTTAGTTTTATTCTGCAACTGTGTTTTCTTGAGTGAATATGAAATGGTCATAAAAACTGATAGATGGAAAAAATTTTACTGCATGCACTGGGAGTTGTCTGGGAAAATGTGTATTTGAGCCTTACTGTTTGCATGCAAAACAATGCATGCATAAAGGCTCTACTACTTAATTAGAATGGAACTAAGCCATTATTCTGAATGTAGAACAAGTAAATGCATGCCATTCCTCTTTTAAAGAAAGCAGTATTACTTTACATTGGCAACATTGTTTAAAAGAAAAGGAGTATGTTCATCTGTACAGGAAACCAGTTAGACAAATTGAGACAGGAATAGATTAATTAATGTGGCCTTATAAACATGGTGAATCCTATCCAAGATTAAAGAGTCCCTATACACTCCCTTCCAACTTTTTTCACAAAAGATTAAAAACAGTGCCAGCATTAATCCTGATCTCTCTTCATTGAATAAAAACAGGGAAAACTACTCTTGGAACTTTTGGCCTGCTGCATGTTCCTTCACGTTATAAATCAACATGCCACACACTTGAAAGAATGGAAAACTGATGAAGCCTGCAGTCTTTGGAAACAAATGAAGAGCCTGGTAAGTGTGTAATAGATGTACTTCAGTAGGTAAGACATGAATTATCATGGTTTATAAGTCGGTCCTTAGCTGTCAAGTGCAGCACTCTAGCTTGAGCTCTGAATTTGTTTCCTCCAGCAAAATTGACTATGCCAACTCATGTCAAACATCCTAATTAAACTCTTTAGTCACTGGAGAGAGGTAAGTATTTGGGACGTAACTTAGCACAGTAAAGGACCTTCATCGTAAATCTAAGTCATCTAATAAACAGTCACTGTTTGTTCGTCACTGCGGCTAATACATATTTTATGTGCATAAATGTTTTTCTAATATGAAAAATATCTTTAGGCGCACATCATTAACAATGGAAAACAAGTGTACAGTATTTAAGGGCAAATGCACTGTGGGTAGGTGGATTCTCAGATAATGGGCATCATTTATCAACCCTTTAGTAAAGATGTGTGTAAATATTTTTATAGGCAAAGCCAGGCTAAAACCTCTTGCCACATTTACCTTTCGTGCTCATATACTGTAAAGATGCTAATATGTAGTGATAAATGTCAATCAGTCATAAAAACAAGATTTATATCTAAAATGCCACAAAACAGTGAAAGATGTAAAAATCCTCCGTTTATAGGGTCCCTAGTTTTCTTAATTTGTGAATTTGTTTTAAATTCCTTTCTTTCAGTTCATTACTGTGTTCCACTCATATTGTCCCTCAATTCCTTAAGTAATTAATAACAATAAGAACTTTAAACTTGGCATAGTCTGTATGTACAGTTAGCAAATTTGTGCATAACATTTATTTTGTAAATGTTTGCTCCTGCAAATGATTTATGAATAAATTTGTTCATACTGTATGCAAGTTGATAAATGAGGTCTAATAGTAGTATGATCTGTGGTTTGTTCTTCTTCTTGCTGTAACAAGAATATTAGTGTGAAACAACATGCAAAACAAATGCCTGGTCAAAGCTAAGGGTTGAGAAAAGGCTGGAGGACACTTCCTTCCAATTTCAGATGCATGCATTTAAATGTTATTTTTCTTAAGAATTTGCCCCCAAGCTATACCAGACGTTCCAAGGCAAGCAAAACAGTCTGGTTCTGCCAAGAGCCTTCTTCTAATGATGATCAGGATGAAACCACAGAGGGACCCTGCTATTTGCTAATCTTTAAAATTCCTTTTCTTTAATGCCTTCAATCTTTCAAACCCGTGCTTATCTTGACATGAGGACATGAGGTCTGCGGCACATTAATGTCAGACATTAAACATAACATAGAACTCTGTTTCGCTGCTTATCCCCCTAAGCCTTGTTTTCAGCACATAATCTAAAGGACAAAATGGAAGAAAATCCCAATGATACCACTGATGACAAAATTAATCTGTGTCCTCGAGTATCCATGCAGAACAAATAGGCATATCCATAACTTCAGCACAAAATAAGCTTAGCACAACTCTGACACCGCCAACATCTTTGGCCAGATGTTATTCTGGTTTACCCATCTGGTTTGTGATCAGGATGTTATTCTGGTTTGCCCATCTGGCTCCTGATCAGCTGAACTTCCTGTGATATTAGAATTGGACTCAGTGGTGCAAGAGAGGATGCTGGTAAAGATCAGCACCAACAATCAGGTCTAATGAGCACCGAGGGTTCTCAGTGCATGGTGGCAGCCAGAGGAGGCTTGGAAGGCAGCCCACAAACCCACACCATCTGCCCCCAGCGTGTCTCACATGCTTAAATATGCTCTGAGAAATTTCCAACAGTCCTCAACCTCAACACATCCCTCACTAGTTACAAAGCACAGTCTGGGGGGATGCTGATGGCAAAGGCAACCTGCTGCCCTCATATACGCTAATCGGATTTGTAATGATCAGTGGTAATTAGACCATAGGAAATGAGAATAAAAGCCAAAGAGTGCACCAGGGAGAAGCAATAGGGATCTTCATGTTAAATAATCATTGAACAAGATCCAGTCACAGCAGGAAGGCAGCACAGCACTAAATATACATTTAAGCTGTTCTGTAGCTTTGCAAAAAAAGAGGATGAAAATTAATATTTTATGATCCGCAAATCAATTCCAAGAGAAAAATGCAAACGTGAAAGCTTAAAAAAAAGCAAGTGAAGGAAAATGCTAAAAGTCCAAAGCCCAGTATACAGGATAAAGCAGTATAAGCAGTATAGAGAGTGAGTGAGTGAGTGAGTGAGTGAGTGAGTGAGTGAGTGAGCGAGCGACTAGCCTAATAAATATGGTTACTACTTTTTTTTTTTTTTACCCTTGCTATAGTACAACCGGGAGAACAGCTAAAGCAGTGGTCAGACCAAATGGAAAAAATAATTCACTGCAAGGAAAAGGACATAAAATATAAACCCATGTATTTGGTGTTAGTGATCATTACTAGGAAGGAGGACCAGGTGACCTTTGACCTTGGAATTTACAATCATTGGTCTTGTTAATAGAACAGGGGACCGATGTGTACATGTTAGGAACATTTGTTTATGATGATGATGATGATGATGATGATTGTTGTTGTTTTTATTATTATTATTATTATTATTATCATCAGACTTCTATGATTATCTTGTCAGGCCTTTTGCTACCTGCATATAAATTCTAGCTCTTGCTTTTGTAGAATGCACTGATTTATCGAAAAGACACTGTATTGTGTATATATATATATATATATATATATAGTATTGATATAAATTTTCTTTTTACGGTACACTTAATATAAATAAAAATAGAACAAACAGTGATTCAGGTTAGTAAATTCCTTCAGTGCAACATATCTGCTAGTTGCAAAGCTTAAAAGTTAAAACTTTAAGTTAGCTTAAAACTTTTTTTTTAAGTTAAAGAATGGTTTCACTACTCAGTTTGTCAACTATAATACTGGCAGACCTTTGTGCTGCAATTCAAGTACAGTATGATTTGTCCCAATTTCAAAGTGACCAGCATCAAATTATGTAATTTTCTTCTGTGGCATAGAGTTTGATCACACCTGTACTGTACTTCTATATGCTTCTCCAGATATACTCCCCTCCTTGCAGGATCAGCAATCCAATGAGTCCTGTATCTGCACTTTTTATCTATTGAAAACAATTGGATTTTAAAAATGTGTTGATGAGAGAGAAAGTGAATGTGTAGCCATATGAATAATGTGCACTGTGCTGTATGCAGACTGATAACATTAATAATGTAAGAATGATAAATGATTATGTACACTACTGGGTAACAATTGACAGGAAACATAGTTGACAATTTTCTTATTTTTAACCATAATTTCAGTGGTTGTGCGTGACCTATTGACACTTCTCATTTTCATTTTCAACAGTATAACATCACATACAAACGAATAACCGAAGTAAAGTCATAAAGAATCTGTGATTCATAACAGTGGACCTAAAATAGTTGATGGTCAATTAATATACTTAATGACATTTAGCAATTATAGATAAAATATTTTCAAATGTGGGAACCCTGTTTAAACTGTAAGCCAAAGACAAACATGACAATGACTTGTCATGCAGCCAGCAAGTACTCAACACCTCTGGGAACATCTTTAAAATTGTTGAAAAAACATTCCACCTGACTACATCATGAGGCTGTCTGAGAGAATGTCAAGAGTGTGCAAAGCTGTCATCATAGCAAAAAACTGAAAGGTTATTTAACACATTTTTATTATGTAACTACATAAGTACATAAGTCCATATTTGTTCTATCAAAGTTTCAGTGTCTTCAGTATAAATATACAATTAAAAAATTTTATTGATTAAATAAGTGGGTTCAACATTTTTCGGTTATTTATGTACAGTATGTAAATGTATATACTTATGTGTATAATAATAAATACTTATCTACTTACCTATACTTAAAGGACCCCACAGTATAGAATGACTTGCATGTTTTTGAATTTATGTTGTGCTTATTTGGGCCGAGTTCAAGACCAGGAATAGTGCTGATGGTGACAGAAAACCACTAGGTCATCACCAGAAGGCATCAGATGCCTTTGAGTCACAGGTTTCTGGTTAATTCTGAATGTGCATAGTGCTTCTAACATTGCCACAAACGTATGCAAGTTCCACCCTGTTTAAAACCAATCAGCTCCAACCATTTATTCTCCAGAGCCCAACAGATGGAAAAGGGAAAAGAGCCAGAAAGGGAAACGAGCCAAAACCACACAAACAAAGCATGTTTGCTGATAACAAGATTTTACTGCAGAGCACAATCTGTATACATTCTAGAAAGAATTTTATTAGATTATGTATTAATTCATTGCCCAGAAGTAATAAACTGTAAAGTTAAGCTGAGAATATCTCAGATCAATTCATGGAACTTTTTCCATAAAGTTTATGCTTTATCTATTTCTCCACCATCAACAGATGACTTCACATAAACACTGGCTGTAAAAAAATAAATAAAAATAAAATAAAAAACATCTAAACCTAGCATAGAATTTGTGATAGCTGATAAAAACCCTGTTCTCAGTTCTTCACAGACAGCCTGAGTACCACTGGAATTCTCAGAAGTGTATTATGTCTATGGATTCCGACAGTTTCTCAGCTTGTCTCTGGATCAGAATACTGTGTTACTATTGCGATCTGGGATTTATTTATCAGTGCTGACAGCAGTGCTTCAGGCATGGAAGTGTTTGTGAGCTCCTGTTTCCATATGCACTCCCCTTTTTAGTATTTTAGTATAAGATGCTTAACAACTCAAACAAATCACAGAGTTCATTATTGTATGTGACTGCAATAAGGAAATAAATTGCGTTGTTAAAATGCTATGCAGAAGGTGCTATATAAAAGTGTGCACAACAAAACCCTAAGCAAGTGAATAGTATTCGTTGTTGTTTTTCTGAATTTAATGTATAACAGAAGAAAAAAAAATCTCTGTGTGTGCACCACATTTTATTTGACTCTTTGCCCTGCTTTTCTATCGAGTAAGAGGGATTTAAACTGTGTAGTATCTTGAAAATATCCAAAGGTGCCATAAGGTTTCTCCAGGTCGTCCAGAGGTGTTTGATTTGTTTTGGCCTCAGGGTTTGGACTCGTATTCACAGCACTGAACAACAGGGCAGAAAGTACTCAAATTAACTTGCCAGCTGTGGCCTAAACACTGGGCTGGAATATTAAATAAAGTGTGCATTTCCTGCACTGTATTGAGTTCGAGGCATGAAAAATGAGAAGAGTGGAGACTCTAAGCACAAAAAACAAGCATACAACAAGCAGTGCAGCCCAGGAGAAGGGGAAAAAAGGTACACCAGCACTGGAAATAAATGTACTTCACAGCCCTCTTATACACAGGAGACTGCTGAGCTACAGTGTGCCCATTCTTGCCATGTCTTTTCATGTATTGACATCACATTTTTTCAGCCTGGTACATCTTAAAATACAAACATCTGAATTTGAG
Organism: Clarias platycephalus; assembly: GCA_030068275.1. Taxonomy (NCBI): domain Eukaryota; kingdom Metazoa; phylum Chordata; class Actinopteri; order Siluriformes; family Clariidae; genus Clarias; species Clarias platycephalus. The sequence goes on from JAQQZT010000002.1 coordinate 8,859,599, forward strand.
ATTTGATCTATTTTCATTTTATTTTGAGATTAAAGCATGCCTTGTTGAGAAGATACTCAAGCTGCGTATTAAATCTGTGCACGTTTTTCCATTAGAGACGACAGCTCTGAATTTAACCTGGCAGATCCACCTGAGCACAGTTATCATCATTTATCATTACTTTTATTGCTACAAAAAAATAAACCAAACATTCAATTAATGTTTTTGTCATTAGCATTTTTTCCATCTGTATCACATGCAAAGCTACAAATGCCCTGAGACCTTTCAGTCATGCCTTGAATTCAAGCACAGCACCATCAACCTCCATCTATAGAAAGAGAAAACCAGGTGTTGGATGAGATGAGACAACATGTGACCTTTAAGACAGCTGTGTGTATGTGCAAGGGAGGGAGAGGCAGCGAGAGCTACGGATCCACCGTTCAGGAGCCACAGGTAACAGTGGGAAAGTTAGAGCAGAGAGAGAGAGAGAGAGAGAGAGAATGAAAAAAAGGGAGCAAGGGGGAAAGAAGAGGGCGAGAGCAAGAGACAGAAAAAGAGCAAAAAGGAGTGGATGGAAGCCAAGTCAGCAGTACATTCCTCCTCCGCACAGGCCGGCTCAAAGCAAGAGTGAGGGGGAGTTAAGCATTTATCCAGATGTGGAAGGCTTGGACTTCAGGAGGCAGGGTCCGAAAGTCTTCAGCTAACATATCACTTCATACACACAGAGACAGAGAAAGAGAGAGAGAGAGAACAAGATAAAATACATCAAACTTTAAAAACCAGGAGAAACAAGAAAACAACGTGGCCTCTCACTGTGTACACGCTGGCAGCCAATCCCTTTTTTCTCATCTACAAATCTCAAGGTAAGTCATATTTGGCAGAGATTTGAATATTTCTTTGAATGTATACTGAGATTGGTTTCAACTTTTTTCAATTTCAATGCATTGAGATCAGTACGTAAGTAATTGTATTACCTGCTCCAGAAAGTGTTTCATCAGATAAAATGTTAAATGTTCCTTCTATTGCATATAAAAAAAAATTAAATAGAGATAGTTTTATAACAATGGTAAGATTGTTATATAGGTGCAAGAAGTGTTTTCACAATTAGAGTGCTTCTGTTTTATTCTTTTGTGATGTCACTGCTATGAATTCATATGGAATCGGTTTGTGACTCAAGTTCAAGGTTCAAGACAAAATATCAAAGAAAGTGGTGATGATTCATTGTTAAAATATGGCCAGCGTTCTTTATTAGGCAAAGATGAAAAAGATGGACCTTTGGCTTCAGCAACATCAAAAGTTCAATGGAGCTTGTGTGGAATATTTATATAATAGGAGACCTTTACATGTGCTAAATATGAGAAGCATATGACCGAGTTCTGTTACATATGTTGGCCATAAACCCCATGTAAAAGAAAACAGATATATTTCACTGTTTCTTTGTCAATTTAAAGATTAAAGAGTTTTTAAACAAATGTTTTTAAACCAAGTTTTTAAACTTGCATATTACTCTTCAGTGTCCTCCAACAAGTGATGTTTTTTATATTTTGTTTTCTTTTAGTAATAAAATTGACACGTTAATATAATTTTGCTATTGTGAACCACTTCCTACATTCCCCAAAATGCCATATGACAACCTGCTGATGATGACGCCAGCTGCTTTTATCTATAGCCAAGTGAGTGATGCAGCAGCGCTTCAGTCCTTCAATCTGTCCAGTTGTTACAGTATGTCCTCATCTATACAGAACAGCATCCAAAGCTTCATAAAAATAACATCATGAACACCATCATGCCTGATATGCCAGCAAGCCAAGCCGAGTGTCGGTCATAACTTAGAACAGGTCCAGTGCATTCTGGATCTTTGAGCCAAGCATTTAAGGTCTCCGGTGTTTCTGTGCTGGATTTCTCATTAATCTGATTTTAAATGTCAGGGAGAAATGATAAATGAGAATAAGAAAAAGAAGCTTTACCACTAATGTCACATTTGTTCAAATATTTCTTTTTATTTTTTGTTTTGTTTTATAAGAACTTATAAAAAAAATTACAAATGGCAAATAATAAATACAAATTATTTCAGGGTAAACTTTTAATTTTAGCCAATTTTCTCCAAAAGGTTTAAGCATGGTATATAACCGTAGTTGCATTCTTTAATGAACTAGGGATTCTTACACTTTTTATGCACTCAATCCAAGCTACATTACAAGAAGGTAAAAAATTATATAGCACTGACATACAAGTACTGATGAATGCATTCCCTCTAGATGCTGGGGAAAATGTTAGAGTGATTTAAAAAAAAAAAATTAAAAAAAGTAAGCAACTGCTCTTCCTGTGTTGTGGATTTTTTCCACAAGGTAATTCCATCAGCATCTGACCAGGGTAGCTGGAGGAGCCCATTTCCCAAAACCATCAACGGTTATTATCATACCACTGACAGACAAATAAATCATGTCTCACGTTTGTTTTTTTCTCTCCCCTCACACAATGAAACAAGAAGAATCTAAAGCAACTAGAGCTGGTGAATAAGCAATAAAAGCAAAGAACATAGGCCTAACTGACAGTTTTTACCCTGCAGTCCAAATATCTCGCCTTAAAATATCCTTCTAGAAACTGAATGGTGTAATTGGGCTGTCGGGAGCGTGCTTGCAAAGGAAAACACTTGAGCAATGACTTATTTCTTGAGAACTCAGCAGTACTGTGGGGGTGGAAAGCTGTAATACACCCCCTCATTCACTGTAATTGTGTAATGCACAGGATAAATGTGAAGGAGATTGAAAGGGGTAATACTTTCCTTGAATTCACCGACTTGATTACCAATTATCAGCATGGTTAAATAAAGCGAACCTTTTAAAGACTTCTAAGCATTTCATTTTGGAATGTAAATAATCAGGACCTTGGCGCGTGACACCATGCAAATTAGGCAACCGTGTCATGAGAGTTTTTTGTGGTTAGTGAGTCACGATCTAATAAGGATGTCACCAACTCTTGCACAAAACAGTAGGGAAAGAAACCAGATGTATTGTTTATACTGGCAGCTTTATAGTAGGCAGCTCTGCTAACACAATGAAGTGGCAATTTTTTCTGATTAAAAATGCAGGGCCTAAAACAAAGCATAGAGCCACAATGGAGATCAATTGAAACAAGGGCACTCTAGGACACAGCTATTCACTGTATCTATGATTACAATAAATGTGGCCAGTTTGGTGGTTTGTTAGACATTATATTAAATCTATCAAATATGTTATTTATATCACAATACCTTTACAAGCTAAGTTCTGATTGGTCATAAGGAATTCATAAAGTTTTATATAACAGCAGCTCTGAAAGTAGGTGATAAATTATTAATTCACTTGTTCCAATAAGTTACCTTTATGAGAAGTTTGCATTTGTATTTTTGAAGGATTCTTCAGTATCAGCTCATTGTAACAGTAAGAGGTAAACCAGGTGAACTAATATTTCAACAGAAATGTTTTGCATTTCTTTAAAACATGCCAAGCTCCATTTTTCTCTATTCTGTATTTATTTAGTAGATTAATTAAATACCCATTTTATATTTGGTGATTTGACATTTCAACTGACATCCTTCCCATTGTGGCTCTCCATAAACAAAAAAATGAACAAATAAGCATTTGTCTAACAAAGGTATCATCATGATACCTTTATACCATTACCACTGCCACGATGCTAGAGCTCTTAAGCTGTACTTGAATGTATGGTTAAATAGATTTCCTGTCCATAGGGTGGAGGATGGCATGAAAGAGACATGGCTCCTCTGGGTGTCTCTGCTACCTGGCTGAAGGCAGCATTGTATTTGCTGCTCCTCATTTTGCCTGTTTGTCTGTGTGCGTGCCCAAGATCATGCAGTTGCCCCAACCCCAAAGAGGTGCACTGTACGTTTCGCCATCTCCCATCACCACCACGGAACTTGCCCAAGGACACAGAGAGAGTCAATCTGGGGTAGGTAGCTCTGCTAACATTATTCATAAGTATATACGAATGCAGACATATTAATGACATAAAGTTGTTGCTAATTTTAAAGATAACCCTATTTAGTTTTTCAGTGATAGTACTTTGACACTGCATTTCAAATTAATGCCCCTTTTTTTTTTGCATATGTTCCTTGTAACATAGCATTATTTGATAAGAAATATTATGTCAATTTATGATGTAACATATTTCCCATGAAGTTATAATAGCATTGTAGCTGTGGGGACCTCAGATTTTGGACATCTGCACCAGCTAGAGATGCTTATGTTGCATGGGAATGAGATCAGCACTGTGACTTCGGGATCTTTTTACCAATTACGTTCCCTCCAGGTGTGTGCATGTATATGCATATGTGCATTTGTGTATATGTCTGTGCATGCAGAAGTAATACACAATTTTGCCATTAATATGTTTAATGTGCAGAAAGCTACACATTACGCCTTAGGTCAGAGGTGTCTTATCTGCAAACATCCATAGGTGTGGTTCCTGCTCATTTGGAATAAAAACCCACACCAGTCCTTTATGGATGCGATTGGACACCCCTGCCTTAGGTATTACCACAGAAAAGGTTACATAAAGTACTTTTGTTTCTGTCGCAGATATTGAAGCTGAGCTACAACAAGCTAACAAGAGTAAACCCCAGTATGTTTGAGGGCCTAACAAACCTTGTCCGCCTTCACCTAGACCACAACCTAATCGATTTTATTGAGCCTTTCTCTTTTACTGGATTACCATCACTAAAGCTGCTTCAGTTGGAAAGCAACAGGTTACAGGACCTTCATCCACATACATTCACAACCGTTTCTCTCCTGGGGACGTTTTGGGGCTCGGGCCTACGCCACCTTCACCTAGCAGACAACCAGCTACAGTACTTGCTGTCTGGTACTTTTCAACACCTGAGCAAACTAGAAGTCCTCTCGCTTCATAACAATCCCTGGACTTGTGACTGTCAGCTCCATTGGCTCTTAGAGTGGAACAAGAAACATGAGGGTGAGATTTTTAATACCTACCTTAATTATCATAATGTCTTTAATTCAGCTCAAGCTTTAGTAGCTAATTCATTTATTTTAATGTGATTTGCCAAAAGCTAGAAAAAAAATATCTTCCACAAGAAAGCTTTAACACGAATTTAATACTAGTACAGTTGTACCACTAATAATTCATCGAACCATGTAAACAAAATGGTACAACAAATGCCCTGATTCTTAACCTTAATATTAATCAATAGATTAACAAGCATAAAAAGATTAATTTTACTAGTGTTCTGCCTCTCTACAGGAGTGATTAAGTGCAGAAAGGAACGGGACTCTGCATCCACTGAGAATTGTGCTGTTTGTGCCTCACCACAACCTCTCAACAACAGCCAGATTTTCCAGCTCTCAGTAAAAGACCTTTCCTGTGACAGACCTTCTCTAGTGTCCCCGCTGAAGCTGGGTGAGTATAGTGCATTGGAGGACCAGGAACCAGACCTCCCATACACCAAGCACTTGGAGCATCCACTGGGCCACTTGACCTTCATGTTATCTGATAGCCATGGGAACAGGGCCCATGTGGCTTGTGATGTAAACCGTCCAGTTGAAGAGACATCCATGATATGGGAAAAGCTGAAAAGGTCAGAAGAGTTGGCTGTAAATGTAACCTTGCTTACAGAACTTGACTGCGAGATCGACAGGGATGCTCTCCAGCACCTGTGGAGACTTGTTGCATACTACTATGAAAGCCCAGCCATCTTGGAACGAGGAGCAAGGCATGAGAACACTTCAAAGGTGACCTTTAAGTACTCCCAGGTCACAAGTGAGGGCTCTCCTTACTTTACTGAACTCAAAGGACATTTAATGGCTGAACCAGCCTGGTTGCTACAACCCAAGGTTACTATTCAGCTGAACAGACGCAAAACAACATCAAAAAAGCTGGTAATGAACTTCTCTACATTTATATCAAGGCAGATCAATGGAAGAGGAGAACAAGATGATATAGTCTCTTCTTGGGCTTTAATTCCAAGAGGAACCCAGGGGAGAATTCAAATTGTATTGGAGCACTCTGAGGCCGTTCTTAACTGTAATATATTGAGTTCAGGGCATCTGTCTGTTGAGTGGATGCTTCCAGATTTAACTACTTTGGACAAAACGGATTCCCAAAGAATTACATCAGATCATAACAGATTAATTATCAAAAACACAACCCTATCAGACACTGGGCTCTATCACTGCTTTGTGCGTACTGAAACTGAAGTAGACATAATTTCATATAGGCTAATGGTTAGGGAACGCCTCCTCAGTCCAACTGACCTAAATGGAAAGAAAATGTATGTGGACAACGGCAAATCCCTCAGTCTTCCCTGTTCAGTTACTTCACCACAGCCAGTTGAAACAAAATGGTTCCTACCAAATCAACATTTTCTAAAGGCATCCAATGCAATGGGACGAATCTATGTGTCACAAAATAATACTTTGATCATAAAACATGTGAAGAAAGAAGATGCTGGGGAATACAGTTGTTTATCAGCAAACCTTCATGGGGCAGACATGTTGTCTCATTTGGTGGTTGTAACGGGTGAAAAAGAGGAAGAACTCACAGATGTCAGTGTAATGAAGGGTGAATTACAATTGTTTGATAAGGAGGATGCCGAGGGTTCTGGATATCAAGAAATCAAGCATGTGGCTGTTACTCAAACACCACGCAGGGTACTTGGAAAAGATAGAAGTACAGGTGGACTTTACCGAAAGGGCTTTAATGGGAAAAGGATCAATGAAAAAGTAAGGAAACCAAACAAACCCGTCAAACAGCTTGACCCAGGCCGATGGGCACAAATGTTAGCAAAAGTCAATGCTAAGATCTCGACTACTCAACCAGTAACAATTATGACAACAGTTGCAGCTACAACAGCAGAACAAACCACCACAACCCCTGCAACTACAACCGTTATGACTTCCACCACGACAACTACAACCACTCCTGCTCCTGTCACTCTTTCTTTTACTACCAGTGCTACTACTAGTAGTCATATAAATGATTTCAATACTAAGCTGCTGGTACAGTCCCGTAACAAAAAGCCTATAGACCACAATTTACCACACAGAACACAACATCTGCATCAAAAGTCTGATGATTCAGACATGACAACAATGCCTTCAGTAAATGTTTATTCAACCACATTATCTACTATAAGCTTAAACATGCAATCTGTGACACAAATTAAGAAACAGATAGATAGGCAGCTATTAGATGAGAAGATAAGAGCAAATAATCGCATCCCCAACCCAAGACGAAGACCACCATACAGAAGAAGACCTCAAATAAGAAGGTTACATCCACAGAGGCCTACACGTCCCCCACCAACCACAACAGAAGTAGTATCCACTTCATTAACTACAACCACTCCAGAATTTTTCACCACCAGGGAAACTCATTTTGAAACTGTGAATAAGAAAACAGGAAGAAAACCAATCACAGATTTAGATATTTTAAGTGAACATGACTCTGAGTTTAGAGACAGTTTAAATGTAGACATAACCCAAGCTAACAAAAAACTGACATTACCAAAAGAAGGAAAACATACGTTTACAACTTCTGGGGCCCCTGCCATTCTAACACCAACACAAGATAAGCAGTTTGGACAAAAAATCATTAAGGATATTAATCGGAGCAGTGAGACAACAACTAAAGAAAAGAATAGGCAAAGGATAACAAGTACGAGTTCTTCTACTCTTCAAATCACTAACATTAAACCTCCAGAACCTTACAAAGAACCACTAACCACAGAGAAATCAGCTGTGTCTAATAACATTAGACACAGACTAGACAACTCAGTGAACAGACCTGAAATTCCTGGTTTGCCTATCCACCCCTGGTTAACTCAGAGAAAAAAACTAATCTCAGTTACACCAAGGCCTTATACCACATCTCCCTTATGGACTTACACCAACCGCATTCCAATGTGGCCCAGAATTCAGGAATCAAAGCACCACTCATCAATTGACAGAACCTTGCATTTTTTGCACCCAAATGAAAGGAATGCAATGTTCACTAATCGGCCCGAAATCACAGCACAAACAGCAAACCCCACACCTTACATCGCTTGGTCAGCCTCAACCCCCTTCTCTAGAACTGTAGCCCCACATGGTGGCTCATCCCAAGTAAGGGACTACTTTCTCTTCAACAGGCTTCGAAACAAATACAGACAATCCCAGTTTGAGGCCCATCGCTTAGCTCAGTCCGGAAAGCTACTTACTCCTAAACCAAGGATTTACCATCCCACCCCAAAACCACATCCAGCTCCAAATTTGCCAAGTATTTATAAGCCTGTAACACCCCCTTCTATTATAGCTACTAGTAAGCCACACGCCACAGCCAGCATACTACAGGGTAGTCGTTGGCACTACAGTAACCTCGGACCAAAGAAACTAAGCACTGCTCTGCCATTTCCAAAATTAATGGGGAGTGGTGTGAAACCCAGGATAATGACAGCCGACTCATCCACTGTGACTGCGCTGGCTGAGACAAATGTGTTTTTGCGATGTCAGGTATCAGGAGACCCCAAACCTCTTATTTCATGGACAAAAGTCTCCACAGGTGGGTTATCAATATGGATACACTATAGACACTGTGTGACCAAAAGTCTGTGGAGAACTAAACATCACATGCGAATGGACATTTGAGTATAACATTCCAGAATAAGTCCCACTTTTAGTTGATGGGATGGTTATCCACTAGATTCTGAGGCCAGAAAAAGCAGAAGAAAGCTTTCCAGGTCATCACACAGAAGTTTAGTGGGTTTAAGATCAGGACTTTTTAGAAGGTCACTCCATTTATTGCTTTCCAGAATTAGCAAACCATTTCTTCAAGGAACTAATTTTGTGCACATGTGCCTTTGTTACAGTGAAGGTAAACTTAATTGCTAAAGAACACAAAGACACTCCATAGAATACAATTGGGAGTTTCTAATTTTGTGGTAGTAGTTTGGTGGAAGCCCACATATGGAAGTGATGCTCAGATGTCCACATGCTTTTGGCCATGTAGTATGTACACAATACATAGTCTATGACAAAAAGTATATGCATTTTCATTTATATATTAGAATACTGTTCGTTCATAAAATTGCAGAGCAGAAAAATACTTTAAATGTACATTTGTTAATATTGGTTGCTTGGTGGGTTTCCTCTAGGTTCTCCGGTTTCCTTCCACAGTCCAAAGACCTGCAGATTAGGCTAATTGTCATTCCCAAATTGCCCGTAGTGTGTGAATGAGTATGTGAGTGTGTGTATGTGTGTGTGCCCTACAATGGATTGGCACCCTGTCCAGGGTGTACCCTGCCTCGTGCCCTAAGTCTCCTGAATACCCAATACACAGACTCATTATATAGTATATATTTAAACACATTATGGGAGCATATAGCCTAGGTTGACTGGAATCCTAAATTGGCCTTAGTGTGTGATTCAATGTATGAGTGTATGTGCTTGTGCCCCGTAATGGTTTGGTCCCATTTAGGTTGTAACCTTTCTTGTGCTCTAAGTTCATTCCCTGGGATATGGCCCAGGCCACCACACCTCTACACAGGATATTTGGTACAGATATTAGAATAAAGGATTAATGGAATACTGTACTTTATTTATACCAAGAAAAATCTGCTGTTTTGGTAGACTAAGAAGTGAAATAAAAAAAACTTAGATCCATGATACAAACTATTGAAAATTTGGTATCTGCTTAGAATGAAAATATTTGTACAGACATATATTGTTAATTAATCGTTATATTTTTAATACAGGTGCTACAATTCAAGCCAGCACCAAACATGGACAACGGTTTGAGGTTCTTCCAAATGGCTCCTTTGTTATAAAAAATGTACAGCTGCAGGACAGAGGTCAGTATCTTTGCACTGCACAGAACAAATTTGGCTCAGATCGCATGGTGGTCACTCTTACTGTACAGACAGAACCTCCTAAAATAGAGGGCCCCAAATACAGAGATGTCTCTGTGTACTTGGGGAAACCGCTCAGTTTAGAGTGCATTGCAAAAGGCAAGCCCCAGGCGCAGGTCTCCTGGATTCTTCCAGACAGGATTATTGTGCGGGAGTCGATGCCTCTTGACAGACCAATCTCCCTTTATCCTAATGGAACACTCAACATTCACTCAGCAAACTTTTCCATTAAAGGGAACTACAAGTGCATTGCTAGTAACGCAGCAGGTGCTGACACTCTGACCTATCAGGTACATGTTGCTGCACTGCCACCAACAATCAAAGAAGTGTCCTCTGAGGATGTATATATTAACACGGGAAGAAGTATCTATGTACACTGCACGGCTAAGGGAGAACCTGAGCCACTTCTTAAGTGGATTCTTCCTGATGGTTCACAACTAAAGCCTACACAGTTCGTTGGAAGGCGTCTCTTTATGTTCCCCAATGGTACACTCTATATCAAAAGTATTGTTCCTGTGGATGCAGGAATATATGAGTGTTCAGCCACAAATGTGGTTGGGATGGCTCAAAGAGTGGTGAAGCTGGATATCAAGCAAGAATCCCCAGGACCTTGGAAAGGTCCATCTCAGCAACATAGTGTTTCAGCCATGTACGGCTCTACAGTTTTCCTACACTGCCCTGAGTCAGCCGACTACCACAGAGGTACGGTCTGGAGACTGCCATCAAAAACACTGATGGAACATCACTACAGGTATTTATACTTTGCAAACATAAGTAAACATCTCTGTTGGAGTTTAAATTTACATTTTACTGTGATTCTATTTCAATATGATTTTTTACATAAAGACTTCTACAGCCATGGACCCACCAAGATAGGAGGCACAAAACACAGCTGGTGTGAGATAATTAGAAACACACCTGGCTCTTATATAGCGAGAGATCTATTCATCACTATTGTATTTCAAACAATGTCTGAAAACATTAAACCATCTGTGGTGTCAGACAGGAAACCCAAATAAATGTTGCTGATCCAGACAAAACATAATGATGTGGCACACAGGAATTTCAATATTTAATGAACTTTAGTTAAACTTCACATCGCAAAACCTGAAACAATCCATGTATCAGATTGACATATGTTTTTTAATTTTATCATTTTACAAAACAGGTTAATAAAATAAGAAGTTATTAAAATAATAAACATGTTAACATTCTGATTTCTGATTTTCTTCTAGTCCATACAGACACATCAATGCTTTCCCTAATGGCACCCTCAGAATCCTGCAACTGACTGAAAAAGATCAAGGGAGTTACTTATGCATGTATCAAAAGCCCAATGGTGAGGAGATGGACCTATTTGACCTTGAGGTCCTGATGAAGCCACCTAAAATAGAGAACATGAGCAGTCATCAGAAGAAAATAACAAACGGAGAGAACTTCCTTGTGGACTGTGTAGCTTCAGGTCTTCCAGACCCTGAAGTGTCTTGGAGTCTCCCTGATGGCACAATGATAAATAATGCTCTCCAATCTGATGACAGTGGAACTCGCAGTCGCCGATATATCATATTTGACAATGGAACACTCTTGTTGCCACAAATGGGAAAAAGTGATGAGGGCGATTACACATGCTATGCAAAGAATACACTGGGAGAGGATGCAATGAAAGTGAGTGTCCAAGTTGTACAAGATTCACCGCGAATTTCTTCTAAAGACCAGGTGTCTCTTCATTTTCTTCTTGGCCAGTCAGCCCAGCTGAAGTGTGATGCGACCGGTGAACCTCCACCTACAATTATCTGGATTTCACCAAACAATGAAATGATAAGTTTTTCCTCAGTCAAACATCAAATACTCCAAGATGGAACACTGATCATTAATCAGGTCACTTTGGCAGACCAGGGAAAGTATACTTGTGTCGCAAGGAATCCAGCTGGTGATGACATTAAGAATGTGAAGCTCAAAGTTGAGGTCAGTGAGCCATATATCAATGGAAAACGTGGACGAACTGACAGTAGAATTTTGGCAGTTTCCTATCAGACTGTTTTGATGCACTGCAAAGCTGAGGGCAAGCCTGAGCCTCAGATAACATGGACAACATCTTTTGGCATGACCCTGCCTACACCTTATGTTGGAGGTAGATTCCAAGTCCATAAGAATGGTACTCTTGAATTGCGAGGCATCCGGAAAACTGACGAAGGAAAGTTTTTGTGTATGGCCAGAAATTACTTGGGAGAGGCCAGTCTAGCAATTGACCTTGAAGTCGCCTCACTTGCTGAAAAACCAAGCTTTCTTATTCCAAATATTGAGGTATTATCCCTCAAACCTGACGGAGATGACATAATTTTACAGTGCCAGGTTATAGGGAAACCCAAGCCAGATGTTGTCTGGATTTTGCCCAACAGTACAGTGCTGGTTCCAGGAATGAGTCTAAAGAGGTTTATTCACTCTTTGGAAAATGGCAGTTTGCATATTATTCGGCCAGTGCCCAGTGACAAAGGTGTTTATCGTTGCTTGGCCAAAAATGTTGCAGGACAAGCAGAGAAACGCTATGCTTTAGAACCTGGAAGGAAGCCTCAAATTCGAGGGACACCTACAACTATGAAGATTTCATTTGGACAGATACTAATCATGCCATGCACAATTGAAGGCTGGCCCCAAGCAACGATCACATGGACTCTTCCAAATGGATTAGTATTGGACAGGCCACAGGTTATTGGACGAGTCACTTTTTTATCAAATGGGACCCTTCAGTTAAGAGAAACTGCAAAATCTGATAGGGGTACATATATTTGCAAAGCTACTAACACATTTGGATCATCAACACTGTCTTATCCTGTGACTATTATGGTACTCCCACCACAGATCACTAATGCACCCCCTTCCATAATAAGAGTTGCTAAGGGGTCTCCTGTGACACTAAAATGCATTGCTACTGGCACTCCTAAACCAGACATTTCATGGACTCTCCCTGGGCGGACCACACTTGTGCCTAATAATCGCTTCACTTCATTGGGTGGAATTTACATGACAGAGGACGGTAGTTTGGTCATACAGGAGCCCAGCCTTATGAACTCTGGAATTTATAAGTGTAATGCCAAAAATGCCTTGGGGATGGACTTTAAAGCAACATACCTTCAGGTGAACTGAACATGTGAAGGAGAAAATATGTGTTAAATGTGTGTTAATTAAATTTGTTTAAGACATGGACACTGTATTCTTGTAAACCAGTGTAAATAGAATGCTGCATTTACTGTTCCTGGAAATTCTCAGCAAATCACAAATGGGCATTATCCTTCTTTTTTCTTTAAAAGACTAACAAGTATTGTTGCAGCCTTGGGTTGGGAATCAACATACTAATGTCCTGGAGAACCCATTTGTTTATTATAAAAATGTTTTTGTACTTAATTTATGGATAGTTAGACCGTTATACATAAATATTTCAAAAAATAAAAAAAAGATTCATAAATCTATATTTTTATATGCCACAATAGATTTCATTTTAATATTTTCTGCTGCTTTTATGCAATGTAAATGTATGTCTAATAATTAGCCTCAGGATGTAAACCATCTACAACAACACAGCCTTTCACTGGTGGAGTAGAAAGAGATCCTTGTAGGCACAAATGTTACCATTGTTCTGACAGTTTTACCAACAACTAGACACAAACAGCAAATTCTGTAATAGAATTACTGCTACTGCCTGAAGAAAAATTTTTGGATGGACACATTTTTAATAACCCTAAATGAATAAATTGAAGTGTAGCCTAAAACCAGTAATTGTGTTGATGTTCCACTTTTTGTGAAATTGTATGTTTTATTACTGCTATTGTTATTTAATTATATAAATGTTCTTGTCATTTTTGCGAGATGGCCTGAGCTGCCTTATCTAGTACTGTACTATCATTGAATAGAGCATGATTAATATTTTGAATATTTTAAAGAACAATCAGAAAACATTCATAGCTCGGGTATCAGACATCGAAAGTGATCCAAGCAGAATTGACTGATTGTAATTAGAGACTCAGTCTCATAGGTGACAACTGCCACCCTTTATGTAAATGTTGTCATGCCAACTCTTGAATGTTACTTATTCCTGTGCAATTCATGTATATTATGTTCAAACATTATATTTATAATTTTAAGCATTCTGGTTAAATACCTAAAGCATAAGGAATTACAGATAAAGCCAATTCAGTTTTGTGATTTTTGAGGCTGGTAAATCTAAATGAACTTATCCTCTGCAGCAGAGGTAAGTTTTGGTCTTGCTTTCCAGGGATGGTCTTCATGAGAGTCACGGTGCTTGATGGATTTTGACAACACCATTCTTGCAAGAACTATTCAACTGTCTTTCCTGTCTTAAAGTAACAGCTGCCATGAGTTAAAAAAAATCTTTTTTTTTTTTTTTTTTAAAGTATTGTAGAAAAATAAATCCAAACTTGTGACCAAACTTTTGACTGGTGTGTCCAGACTTTTGACTTGTTCTGTATATCCATTTATATACAGACACAAAACTAAAACCAAAAGCTATACTGATCGGACGGTACCAGGTTCAAAACCCAGCACCACCAAATTGCCACTGTTGGACCCTTGAGCAAGGCTCTTAACCCTCATCTGCTTGGATGTATAATGAGATAAAAATGTGAGTCAGGGTGTCTGCTAAATGCCATAAATGTAAACTGTAAATATGAACCACCCTGCATTGAACAATAGCACTTGTTCTTATCCCTGATCCTTGTGTACTCACTTTGTTTGCAACATTTTATTGTTTTCCCTGCTACCAACACACCTGATTCAAAACATGTGTAGCATGACAGGGAAGGTCCTCCAGGACCAGGCTTGGGAAGTTATGTCCTAAACATAGGGCTATAATCAGCTTTGCATCATTGCACTAATGCTCATGCACTTGCCTGAGTTAAATACTCAAGAGTGCAAAACCAAACCCTTTCCTCCATTCCAAGCAGAAGGGCGGCCGTGCACGAGCACTCGAGTGCGTGCGGGCGCAGCGCGCGTGCGTACCAGTGTGGGCGAGCATCACTTCGCCGCGATGGCGAACGAAGCGCACGGGCGCGGAGAAGAAGCCGGTCTCGCGTCCAACTCCCTGGAGCTGAGCACGTCTCTCGAGCGCAGCGTGCAAACGCGAATCTTTAAAATAATCGTGATCGGCGACTCGAACGTGGGTAAGACGTGCTTAACGTTCCGCTTCACCGGCGGCTCTTTTCCGGCCAAGACGGAGGCCACGATCGGAGTGGATTTCAGGGAGAAGGCGGTCGAAATCGAGGGTGAGAGAATAAAGGTGGGTCATGGAAAAAATTAATAAATAAATAAACAAACACATACATTCAAAGCGTGCGCATTTTACATCACGTCACGATCCAGATCAGGGCAATGAATTGGATGTGCGCTTCCGGGAAGTGTGTCTGATCCTTCCCTTTATGTTTACACTGAGATTCGTGTCACGCTCCTGAATAATTGATTGTTGTTTGTGCGCGTTCACAAATAGCCTCTCTGTCCTCTCTTAAACCATGTTACAGGATGGATTCACTAATATCATAGGTTTTTAATATACCACAATAAAAAGGCATAGCAATCTATTCCCAGTATGATGTTTTTAACACATTGATTACAGTCAGTGAGCAGAATTGGTGGCTCAGTGGTAGGTTGCACGCCTGCCATGTGGAAGGCCCGGGTTCGATTTCCTCCCAATGTCCAAACCCCAAAGCCACTGGATGCAGTGCCTGTCCCAAGCCCGGACAAAACGGCAAGGTTGCATCAAGAAGGGCATCCGGCGTAAAACCTGTGCCAAGTTGTGTGCAGATCTGATGGTTCGCTGAGGCGATACCTCTCGATGGAAGCAGACGAAAGTCCAACGATGATACCAACTTTTCAGTCAGTGAGCAATCTCTGTTGCTATCCAGTATCCCTTAACAAACATATTTGTGTGAAAATATATACCATAGTTTATATGATACTGTTATCACTTTGACAGAATATGTCACAGAATGCATGAGGTGATTCATCGATTTAGGTTGCCATCAGATCGTTGATGTCCTGATGTGTCACAGCTTGAGTCAGCATGAGAAATCACATCGATTCATTTATTAATTCATTTGTAACCATTTCATTCTGGTCAAAAGTTGTGATGGATACAGAGGACGTAAAGGGGATACACACCAGATGGGATTCCTACAATATATACATACACAAACATTTTGCACCATTACATCTTATTCATCTTGTGACGAAAGAGTAGGCAATCAACCAATCGGTATACAGGATGCTTTTGTGAGGTAGAAAGAACTCAACGAGAACCAATCAGATAGCAGGAGAACAAAGATGCAAAGATGGTAATTCAAGCTAAGAAAGTGTACATATAACACTAGTAATAATACTATAACTGTAACGGTAACTATAGGAACTGGAACTTTAACTCATACACCACATGTGCATATTATTTGGCACACAAGCCATCATGCAAAGTTTTAATATAATGTAAAATCTCTACATTGTATAGGGATCAGTAAAATACTCTGTTATTGCAATTGGAAGGTGTTTGTGTGGCATGGTGGCAGAGTGGGTGAATTTGACAGTTCATAGCTCCAGGGTCTCTTATTTGATCCTGAGGTCAGGTTACCATCTTATTTTGGTATGTTTATGAGTTTCCTTCAGGTTCTCTGACTTAGTGAGTTGTTTGGTATCACCTGTTCTAGGTGTCAATGTCTGTGTAAGTATATGCATGGTAACCTGCAGTGGACTGAATGTCCCACATTATGCCCAGTGTCCCTGGGAAAGATTCCAGATCCACTGCTACCTTCTCCATACTAAAGCATTAACTAAAGATGAATGCATGAATAAATGAGTTTCTGTTCTTTCGTCATGGTTGTGTGTACAGGTACAGGTATGGGATACGGCGGGGCAGGAACGCTTCCGCAAAAGCATGGTGGAACACTACTACCGCAACGTGCATGCTGTTGTCTTCGTCTATGATGTCACCAAAATGGCCTCATTCGAGAACCTGAAGACATGGATCCAGGAATGCAACGGGCATCGCGTGTCTGCTTCAGTGCCCCGCGTCCTGGTCGGTAACAAGTGCGACCTGGTGGACCAAATCCAGGTCCCGTCCAACATGGCGCTTAAATTTGCTGATGCGCACAACATGCTGCTGTTTGAGACATCCGCCAAAGACCCCAAGGAGAGCCAGAATGTGGACTCTATTTTCATGTGCCTGGCATGTCGTTTGAAAGCCCAAAAATCTCTTATCTATAGGAATGTAGAGCGAGAGGATGGGAGGGTGAGGCTCAACCAAGAACCTAATCCCAAGACTAGCTGTCCATGCTGAAGACCTGTGAAGCCTAGAATAATCTTAATCCTGTTTTCCTCACCAACTGAGACTAATGTTGATAGCTGCAAAAAACATGTGCCTGCAACTAATGACATTTTACATTGAGGCTTTGGATTGTCTGTTTGTCCCTGTGTAGCTTGTCTGTTTTATCTCAACAATCACATTGTCATGTAGTAACCTTGTTATCCACAAACTACACTGCCATGTAGTGTTTGATTTGTTGTACATTCATTTTTAATGGTAACATTTCAGCTAATATTTGAAAATAGATGTTTTAGTTCAGTAATATCCATGTTTCAATGTTTCAATTTGTGTTTTAACGCTGTTACAGATTCATCTCCCAGCACCAATCAGCTCGAGAGATTATTGACTGCAATAAGGCATATGATGTATCGCACCACACATAATTATTTATTCATCTGTTTGCACTCGTGAAATGAATATAAACATATTTATTGGTCTTAATTAGGTTTTACATGAGCTGTGTATTTAATTGCAGATGGGGGGGGGGGGGGGTATGGAGGCCATGCAGTTGTTTAAATGCTTTATTAATACGGCTCATATCGATGTTTAACAGTTCTTTGCATTCGCACAATAGTGGAAGTAGTAGTCATCCTGAATAGTTGCATGTTGTGTTTTCAATGATGATTACCCTGCATGCTGAAAGTGTGAGCCAACATAAGGAAAAAATATTAGGACAGCAAACGCTTGAGATAATTGAAAGGAAATGAGATGCTGAAATTCCACATCAGCGCATGCCTTGGACAGGATCATATGCAGAGATATGAGCAATATGATCACGATCCAAGCTAACAGTCAATGTGTCATGTCACATCCTATTAATATTTTGCAGTATTAAATGATTCCAAATGTGTGATCAACAACATCTAACCATATATGAAAGGGATAGAAAAATAACTCTAATCTAACATCCAGGGTGATGAATGCTCAAACTCATCCAATTAATTACTAAAACAGCAGTCATTTTAAGAAACAGCCCAGATGCTAGAACTTACAGAATCCATTCTAAGAAGACAGTCTCATGGTGTTTTTTTTTTTTTTATCGGATCGTGTGTACTTGAATCAGCATTTGTCAGTTTTAAAGCTGAGAAATTATTTTCTTTACACATAAAACAACTGTGTACTGTACAAATGTTATATGTTAATTGTTCACTCAAAGTAAAGTTAAACGTGTTATGTGTAAGACATAGCTTGGGGTCATATTTATTGTGCCTTCTGCATAGCTGAGTGTGTTTTAAGCTTGGAGCAATAGTGTTATCTCTTTTCAAGCATCTACAGTATATGTGTGATGCGTTATTTATACCTGCTGACCAAGCAACTCAATATCCATTACTTGTTACAATGGATCCTAATATAATGTTATTACAAACACTAGTACTGGGATACATCCCATAGTATACAATTATTCTATTTAATAAGGAATTAATCATTCAACACATGCTTTTGTAGCAGGGAGGTGTGTTGTGTTAAACAGTGCAAACGGATGACATGTCTTACATTTTTTCATTTATATTGAATGTTGTGGAACATCATGTGTCACTTATATAGGTTATAGCAGTTACAAACAGCCATTTACTTGCCAGCATGTTGTGTTTTCTCTTATACACATTTATGTGGAGATTCCACCATACAAGTTCCAATCAATAACATCTGTGAAAAGAATTACATTAATATAAACCTTGCACTGTCTGGTTCACACTGTTACAGAAAATGATTTCCTATGATCTGTACCAATCACAAAAATGTATAAAAAAAAAAAAAATTGTGTGATCAAGGAAATGTTCCTGGATTAAGATATTGTTAGTGTGGACATTTTTTAAAGTAATGGCTGCACCAATGTGTATAATCTCAGCCAGACTATGTTCCTGTGCACTGTGCAGTGTTTCCTGTGCATTCTCTATGATGCATTGTGTTTCTCATGATTTGTCATGTTTTTCAGACAACAGCATTTGCAAAGAGACGTGTTCCTGTCTAGTTCCAAGCTCTAAATTAAATCTTCAAATATATTTAATATGTGGTGCTGATTTCTTGTGACGGTGCTAAAAATAAAACATACAGATCACAACGTAGTATGTTTGCATGATGGCTTGTGTGCCAAATAATATGCACATGTGGTGTATGAGTTAAAGTATGGTAAAACATCCCTTTAGTCATTATGATTTAAGGAGTGTATATTACAGTAACATGTGATCGTCACTAGGTGGTGCTGTTGTTAAATTTTTTCAATTACTGTACATCCAAAACATTGTAGTCACCCATTTGCTGGCTGAATGTGGACTGAGGCACACTGTCAGAATTTGGTACCAACAGCATGAATCCATGGACCCAAACTGCATTGGATCAACGGTCCAGCATGCTGAAAGTTTTGTGATGGCGTGGAGAATGTTTTCTTGACACAGTTTGGGCCTGTCAATACCTATCAGTGACTACTTACATGCCACAGGCTTTTGATGGCTTTTAGCATAACAATACACCATGTCACAAAGCAAAAAGTAATCTCAAACAGGTTTCATGAACACGACGCTGGGTGCTACTCCGTGCCCTTCCCAATCACTGGATCTGAATTCCAGAGGACACCTGAACACTGATATGGTAGAAAAAGAGATTCTCAGCATGAAAATGCATCTGAAAAAAATCAGCAAGAATAGTGTCATACAATCGTCTAAACGTGGAACCTCAAAATTATGTTTTAAATATCTTGTTGAATTCATGCCACAAATAATTTATGCTGTTTTAAGAGAAAAGGTAGGCCCATTACTAGTATACTGTTCTTAATAAAGTGTATATGTAAGAATAATAAAGAATACTGCAGTACCAGGTGGTTGTCACCAGGTGGTGGTGTAGGGAAACTTGTTCAGTGCCATCGAAAAACTGTCAAGTCATTGTGGTCCACATTTCATTTGTCCTCTGTTTGAGTATGTCGTTCTGTCATTCCCATGCCTCTATGCCCAAAAACAAGTCTTCGTTGTGCTTTCTGATTCCTTATATGGTATCACTTCCTATAGCCCATGTTCAGACGAATAAACATACAAACAGCTTGCATCTTAAAACTTTACAATTTGGCCACTGTTTGAACCCAACAACTATATTGAGCTAACATAGCTTATCAGCTTGTAAGCATACTTTGAATACACTGTCCAAGGGAAATATGCCTTTTGATTTTAAACATTTACTGTCTTCAAGTGCATGTCATAGGTAAGAATAATATATAAATAAATAAATGAATAAGGATAATTGACATTTGCTTTAAGGTTGTGATTTCACATGGAACCCGGCTTCGAGCGGGTTTTTCAGTTTTCTCCAACCTGCTCGGTCATGCCTATAGGTGAACTAGATACACTACCTGCTCCTATTTATAGACCACTGAGTCTGTAATTGGCAAAGATAAAATTGAGTAATAAAACGTAGGTGTTCTGATTGTAATTTTGACTTGAAAATGCATTAACTTTTCACAAGCTTATAGATTCATTTAAACCCAAATGCAGCAATAACCTCGACCTTGCCAGCAGAGGGCGGCATTGTTAAGCGACCTACCAGGGCTCGTATTTTGAAACTTGTTTATCCCGAACTTTCGCCTGAGGTTAAGGAGGAGGGTTGCCACGTCCTCTATTTAATCGTAAAAACAAGATGGATTTTGGCATCCCATCCCAGTTGTACCCTGCTTTGCACCCAAGCTTCTTGGGATTTGCTCCAGTCCCCCAGTGACTCTACATAGCATTAGTGCTCTGAATGAACGGCAAGTGAATTAATACACAAAACTCTCAAAACTGATTGATAACAATGTGTCTGTTCTATAACATCAGCTCTGAGAGTTTTCACAAGTTTATATTCATACACTTTTAGACTTCCTATTTGTAAAACATAGCTTGAGGTCATAGTTATTGTGCCTTCTGCATAGCTGAGTGTGTTTTAAGCTTGGAGCAATAGTGCTATCGCTTTTCCAGCATCTATAGTACGTGTGATGCATTATTTATACCTACTGACCAAGCAAATCAATATCCATTACTTGTTTGAATGCATCCTAATGATGTTCTTTCAAGCACTAGTACTTGGGATACATCCCATTGTATAAAGTTATTCTATTTAATGAGGAATAAATAATTCAAGACATGCTTTTATAGCAAAATAATCAACAGCAGTGTTCGTTACCACATTGCAGCTGATTATTTTGCAACTGTTATTTTGTAACGGCGCAACTGGAAGTGTCTTATTCCACTTAAACCATAGCATGTTACCAGGGACTAGAAAGTTTTATTAAAACATCAGTTTTACATATAAAAATGCACAAGTCAGTGTAAAGGTTTTTAAAGTTGAAAGAAGTAACTCCTTTTTATATAAAATAATTCGTACAGTCGGTATCTAGTACAGTACTACTGATTATTTTCAATCAAAGAGTTTTCACACCAAATATTGACAGTTTATTTTATGTATTTTCAAAAGCATCTTCTCTTATGGGATATGTAATATATTGCTTTCTTTGCATATATTACAGGCATGCAAGTATTCTTCTGTAATTTCATTTATTAATTAATTTTTAAGGTATGTTGGGAAATATTGAATTGAATATATATACACACAGTATATACAGGAGGTCTAAAAGAAGACCAAAGAGGACTAAAGGCAAAGAAGAAAAAGATATAAAGGTATTTTATAATGCATACAATTTTAAATGGTGATGATTTAATTAATGCTGTTGACCAGTCCCTGTGGTATAAGTGGTATTACACTTTAGACCATGCTGTTATATGAAAGTAATGCACTTTGGAATAGCTGTGCATAGATTTGGTATAAGAGCACATTCTGTCAAGTGTTATTCTTTAGGTTCCCACTGTATGGTATTAATTTGTAACTAACAAATAATGACTAGCAACTAACAAATCTGACCTCAGAAATTCATGGCTTTTGGGATTGGGATATTTTGCTCCGCATATCTGGCAACCCGGTGAGAGACGGCACAGAGCCTGCAGTGAACCTGTGCCGTTAATGACCGGGGCGTTGCGTTGTATGCAGGTCCCGTCGCCTGTTCCGCATCGACATGGCTGAGTATAGCCACACGGGTATACTGACGGCTCTTTTGCTGTTCACGGCAGTGACGGTGAGAGATATTTACCTGGGCCGGACTGCCTCTGAGCAGCTGGAGAAGCAGGCCGCGAAGAGCAGCATGGCGTCCAGCGGCTTCCCAGAGCCGGAGAGCAGCACCCAGAGGCAGAGCAAGCCGAAATTTTACACAGGACCGGCACTGAAGTTCCAGTACTGGTCAGAGCATTGTGTTTGTACATTTTCAATATAAAGTCCGTCTGTAAAAAGCTAGCATGGCTGTTCTTCACGAATATGGAGACTGTGTCCCAAATGACTCTCTGTGTAAATTATAAATCACTTTTTAGTGTATAGTCGCCATTGTTTCCTCCCCTGTGTGGTGTGCTTGTACAGGAAGTAGGGACCCATTTGGGATTGAGCCTGAAAGACCTAGCTTAAGGCTTATTTTGTGTCCTAGTTCTAGTACTTAAACATATTTATTTGTTTCTTTATAAGGTTTTGCATAAAGGATTAGCATGGCAATGTCAGTGAAAGAAAAAGGATACATAGAAGACTAAACCTTACATGCTAAATATGCTAACTCGCTCCCTTGACATGATAGATTTAATAAATAAATAAATAAATAGAACTTTATTAATCCCAGAGGGAAATTGCTAAATTTTCGCATATCCCAATTAGGAAACTGGGGTCAGAGCGCAG